>DF240962.1:15012-110925 GCA_000507305.1 Breviolum minutum Mf 1.05b.01 | reverse complement strand
TCATAAAAATGGATGAGTACCGGTCTTTTGCTGTCTTGTCATAAAAATGGATGAGTACCGGTCTTATGCTGGCTTGTCATAAAATGGAGGAGTACCGGTCTTATGCTGGCTTGTTATAATGTATATATTGTATATATATATATATGTATCTATATACCCTAAGAATCATGGGATCTCGAGTCATTGGTGGTTTGAACTGGAGATCCACTTCCGAACCCTGCGAAAAACAGGAGTCAAAGTTCCCTTTCGGAGGGGCCGGTGGTAGCTCAGTTATGATGCGTTGGAAGAAGGTTCAATTGATGTTTCAGGTTCTTGTAAGGGGTGATAGGTAGTATATATGCACCCAGCATTATATATAGCTTGTATACCAGGTATAGTCCTTGCCTTCGTTTGGGGGTTGTGATAATCCTTACCACCTATCACCAGAACCAGAATAACCTATTGAAAAGGTGCTACGATTTCTATTGAGGTAATTCGATGTATTTCTGGAAATATAGTCGGGCCTGAACTGTGTAGTTTTTGATGTAGCCGGGCCTGAACTGTGTAGCTTTAGCAATTCTTCTGACTTACACCCGCGAAGTTAAGCATAGCCTCTGAAAAATGATGGTTGGAAGGACTATTTTTCCTTTGGGATGGTAAAATTTCAGGGGCGAGCTGTTAAACTTCCGGTGGGTATCCAATTGGATGTGTCCATTTATCAAACAGCAAAGTTAGACC
This sequence comes from Breviolum minutum Mf 1.05b.01, assembly GCA_000507305.1. Lineage (NCBI taxonomy): Eukaryota > Dinophyceae > Suessiales > Symbiodiniaceae > Breviolum > Breviolum minutum. Next base: position 110,208 of record DF240962.1, on the reverse strand, counting down.
CAAGCAATCGATGGGCTTTTTTGCAAGAGTCCAAGAACTGGGTTGCCCAGTTATTCTTATTAGATCTTTCCTGCTGGGGGCTTGGTTCTTTGGTTGAGGTTTCAATAGTTTTTTCATAGGCTACCTGTAATTTCTTCATATCAAATGTTCATCAACAACTAATAGACCCGGCTATACACATGGCCCAAAGGAATCCCATGTGAAATGCAGCAAAACTAAGGCTTTCACCTCAAGTCTAAATTTGATATTGTAGCCAACACCGTGCCGAATTTGCGTGGTGCAAAAAAGTGAACTGGATGGGTTTTTGTTTCGGATCCAGTCAGATGACTTGTCTTCCGCACTGTCGGTCCGTTGTTGTCATTGTTTTTTGTCAACACTGCAACCCTGTCGGCCAGTTCTGAAAGGACGGCCTTGGTGCTTCCAGCAATCCCATCGCACTTCCAGTCTCTTGGAAGACAAAAAGCGCAGTGGGAAGGTTGCTACCATTAAAGGAAAGTACTGATTTTCAGAATTTTTTGAAGTGCCGGGTCCGGTCTGAAGGATTTCAGGGCCATCAACGGTGTGAGGATTCCATCTGATTGGCTTTGTAAACTTGTTTCGAAACCCAGCAATTTCATTTCCAAATCGTTTCTTTCCCACCCTTTTCCTCTTGGTTTCGGCTTTTTCCACACCAAAAACACACAGAACACCTTCAAATTGGTGCTTCCAAAAAAATGCTCCGCCAATCTTCTGCATTTCCATTTTTTTTCACCACAAAGAAACCTCGGGTGATCTGACCCAACGAGGGAGGTTTCCCCCCGAAACGAGGGAACCCCCCCGAACCAACCACGTTGAAAACCGTGGGGTTTCAGGATGTGACTTTGGATTTGGCATGGATGGGCTGCAGTACATGCACACCAGCAACTTGGTGATGCCTTGAGCAGCCATGAGCAGACTCACTGACAGGACCAGATCCATGGTTTTTTTTTGACCTGCATTTCTTTGCTAGATTGTATTTTTTTGGCGGGGGGGGGGTTGAGGAACATTGTTGGTTGAGAATTTTTTCAGAGTTTGGTGACTTTGGGGGTGAGTTGTAGTATTCAAAATAAAATTTTGGGGCCACGGCTATATAGGAATCGTCTGAACCGGGATTTTTTGTGGATCCAGAATTGGATATGTCGAGCCCGGATTCGTCATCGTTTCGTTGGTTATAATCAGGTGGCTATGAGAAAATACAAAAAAAACATATGGGCGTTTCCAAAAATAAAGGTACCCAAAAATGGATGGTTTATAATGGAAAACCCCATTAAAATGGATGATTTGGGGGTACCACTATTTTCGGAAACATCCATATATACAAAAATTGGTATACGATGGATCATCTCTATAGGCTTTATATTGTAACATATGATACGTCTACTCTCTTACCATAATTATCATAAAACATCATACAGGGCTAATAGACATGATCCATTGTACAACTGTATATATACTTATGAATACAGATACACATATTGTTCTTAATACCGTTGTTTTGTCTCAGACAGAAGTGCAAGTTGCTGGGAGTGTCAAGGGAAGATGATCCCTTCGCTGAATCATAGTGACTCCTGAAACTGGGTGATCGGCCATTGGTTAAGTTAAGATATTGGGTTGATATCCCAAACCCATTTCGGAAATCCACAAAACATGTCAGAAAAACCGAAAAAAAAACAAGCAACGCACTTTTTTGGGAGATTTTCAAAGGGTGATTTTTGGAAACATCTGCAGAGCTCTTTCCATCCTTCACTGAGTTTCGCTTTGACAGCTTCCTTGATGGCCAAAATCCGTCCCTTTTTTTGATTGGGGTAAGATTGACATAGGTTGCTCAGCTTGCTGGAAAAATGTCGGAAACCACCTGGGATGGTCATAAAACCATGCAAATAATGGGATAGCCTACCAACCTCAACTGGTTTTCACACCGGATTTCAGCAACAGTATGACTGGAAACGATGCAAAATCAGAAGTTTTCTGGACATCCAGACGTGTCTCATGATGTCTCCTCAGGCTATGCGTGTTTGTTCTGCTGGGCAAACTTGTCGAACCCGAGATGAAGTTATTCGAAGGGACCCATTCTTGGGGGTGAATCAAACAAGCAGCATTTTTTGTAGGGTAATTTTGAGGGTTGAAAAATGGTGCATTAAAAAATGGTGTTTTCAGGTTGAAATTTAGGGATTTTTGACTCTCCCCCTGAAACGAACGGCAAACGCGTCTGAGAATTGATGGGTTGGAAGTTGAAATTTCCTTTTGGGATGACATATTTTTGCTATTTCGACCTTACGGGGTCCCTCACCCCAAAAGGTAGAGAATAGCGCAAATTTGAGGGAAATAGTATAATTTGGGCAAAATTAAATGGGACCCAATTTTTCTGGGGATCATAGGGTACAAATGTGAATTTGAGGGATTTCCCTTAGAATAGTTTCAAAAACTTTTTTTTGAATGTTCACCCCAATTCATAGCAAAAATGATTCAACTTTGACCATTTTTTCAATCTTTTTTAGTTCAACGAGGTAGTTTTTGTTGCCCAAACGTGGTCCAGCAACAACTTGTCCCGGAATGATTTTCCACCTCCCGGGTTTGCTTAGCTGCAACAAGCAGAAAAAAAACCAAAAGTCAGCAGTTATTTCAGTAGGGGCCCAAATTAACTCCACTTATTTCGGGGTGAAATAAGTCCAGTTGCACATTTATTTGCGGCCATTTTTGTTATAACTCCATTTTATAACGATGGGTTCAGGGCCCGCCTTGTATGAAAGGATTCTGGGGACTTTCCGGAGCAACCGGGTGATATCTGGGGGATGAGTTACACACCATATATTAGAGGTTGGCAGATAAAGCCTTCCTGTTGGGAGACCCTATTTTCAGCTGCGAACTTTTAGTTTCAGGGAGGCAAATGACCCGGAAGTTTGGAATGGAGAGAAAGGGCCTTCTTTTGGAGGGTTCGAACCACAAAATAGAGGGCAAACAGGTTCTATACGCCATATATTGGGGGTTGCTAGAAAAGCCTGCCCTGGTTCAGAATGGCTAACCCTGATTCATTTTGAAGGGGGGACCCGTATTTACCTTCTTCCATTGGTCTTCCAGTGTTCCAGACGAAAAAAACATATGGCGCTATTGATATACTTTCATGACTAATTGTAAATATATTTTTTTTTAATCATATGAAATGGCCGCTTTTCAGATGAGGTGTTAAAAAAGGGGGCAGAAAAGGGGGTTTTTGCTTGCTGTTGCCATTGAAGACATTTCCACCTGGTCTCTGATGAAGAATTGGCCACATACTCCACTCCCTTTCCAGGATATTTGTTGGAGTGACAGTCGTTTCGTGTATCTAAGAAAAAGGTTCTACATAAAGACTTAAGACTTTCGTTCGATGTTAATTTGCAACAGTCATTGAATGCCCTACACAATACATACATTGTACTGTATAGTGTCAATATCAGAGCATCTATGTGTATACATTTATTTGTACACACATTTCTATTTCTATATTTGCATATGTACACAGATAACCGTATATATATATATTTATGCTTAGTATTTTTTTAATATACATATATATATATATACATAATATATACATATTCTCATGCCCTTTCCCCGGTATAGGAAACATACCAAAAGCCTACACTTTCGGTACATCTGCATATACACACTAAATCCCGTCATGTTTGCAAAATCCTCACCCTCCTGGTTCCGTGGATTTGAGGAAAGGATCCCAAGTCCTCCTTGAGTTTTCCCTGGAGCCGCGTCATGGCGCTATCCATCAAGTCTCTAGTGGCAGGATAAAAATGGGTAAGCTTGAACTATGCTGGATGATTTCGGATTTTGAAAGTCAATGGAAGGTGAAGTATACAGAATTATATATGGCTATGGCTCATTATGATTGAACCCTCAAGTTGTCCTAGCAATACTTTTTTATATGTATGTGAGCAGTTTTACGCTTCCCGTGGTACCCTTTTTTTGGTGGATATAATTATACTTATCTGTATTGTGTTTATCCGACATGTATACATGCATCTGGATATATCAAAGTTTGATCAACTTGTTGTATCGTCACACATCATAATTTGTTTCATGATGAAGCGGATCTCTAATTTTTGCAGAAAAAAAGCCGCTTGCTGAGAGAGCAATGAAAAAGACCTGGTTGTTTGAGTTACATACGCAATTATACTGTCCTGCTTGGTAGGAACCATTAACACCATTGTCAAAAGCCTCCCTCAGCCATGAAATCTCAACTCCTTCTTGTCAAGCCGTTTTTTCTACGCTTTGTTTGGGAATCGCGATTGGTGCCACATTTGGCACCTAAAAGATGTGTGACAAAATTTCTCTAAAACAACACACACCTTTACTGCTAAGAGCCACTTCAATGATTCAAATGGAAAGTTTTCCACCAGGAACGTCATGAATTTGCAAACTTCATGGCAACGTATCAAGTTTGCATCAGTGGAGAATCCCCAGTTTTCGTTCAGCATCAATGAGGGCCATGCCTGGCTGGCCCTCATACTAAAGGGTCAGCCAGAGAAGTGCACGAAAAAAACCTTCCGAGAATTGACCCCATCACAATATGTTATCGATTTGGAAGGCATAATTCATTGAAAAAAAATACAACTACTCCACCCCCCCCGAAAACTATATGACATGTCGAAAAAATAGTGGTTGGAAGACGATCCCTTCCTTTTGTCCCCATGGCCCAATTTTGTGGGGGGTGTATGTTGTTGTGCCTGGAGTGTTTCCGCCTATTGGTTGGGACGTTTGCCTCCAGGACACTGTATAAGCCTTAGCCAGCTGTTGGTAATCCCAGCTGTCTCTTCAGCCTTCCTTCCGCTACATGGCTGGGGAGATTTGGTTTTGGTGAATGATCATCTTTTTCAAGAAGGTTTTAAGGAGTACCTAACAAACAGACCCTGTCTCCTCAATATTGAGGGTTTTTGTTGGTATTGTCCTGTATCATTAGTAGTATTGTTTTTTATCATTGCTATTATGATCATTCAGTATTACAAACATTACCTTGCCATGTCTCCATGAACTTGAAGAAAGATAGTATTCATTGGGTCATTCCCTTGGAATTTTGGAGATGATAAACGCGGTGTTCAAAACCCTTGTAACACTCGACTATACCGATTGGTTGGTAAGGATCCTTATCGCAATCTCCATATGATTGGGTAGTATAACCCCCTTCTTTGCACTAAACCATCAAGGATTCAGGAGAGCGCATGTGGCAAGAAGGTACCCCCCTGAAAACCAACATGACAATAGAAAACCAACCATTTGAAGATGTATCTCCTAGTAAAACTGGTGATTTCCAGCCTGCGATGTTCGTTTTCAGGGGGGTATGTTTTTTTGTTGTGGAGCAGGTCCTTTTTCTAAGAAGCAGGGACCGGACTATGGACCAAAGATTGAACAGCTCGTTCCTGAACCTTCCTTAGCTCCTTTGAATTGGGCAGGATTTTATTTTCATGGACCCTAAAGAGAAAGGTCCCTGGCTGATTGGCTTTGGTTCATTATATTTACATAACATTGGATTCTACGGGATTACTATCGTGGATCCGCAGTTAGAATAAGGATTTGGAATTTTCCACGCAATTTGAATATGTTACTTGGATGTCCCAGGAAGTTAGTAAATGGTTAGGATCAATGGGTTATAACCCCAATATGCTGTATCACATTTATAGGTAGGTTATAACCCACTTACTAACCATTTACTAACTTCCTGGGACATCCAAGTAGGGGCCATTTGATTCCTGCATTGTAACGCCAAGCGGATTTCAATTCATATTTTTCTGCCGGTTAGGTAGCTGTTTTCTACCTACTACCCTTTGTTCGTGGCAGCTTGTGAAATCGTCCCCTAGGATTTCATTTCGGTGTTTCCGGATTGGCATCTTTTTTTTGTTTTTGGCATGACGGATTCTCCAATTCATTCCCACATGTTTGAGATGTTTTGGTTCGAGAACTCTCAGGTTTTTGGAACAATATACTGGGGCTTTGGCTCCTTATTTGGGCAGCGTCATTGGCTATGCATCAGCCCGTTTGATGGAGACCTGATAGGGAAACAAACATGTGAAACAGGGGTGTTGTGGACACTGTTGATGGAAGAAATCAATCTAACCACCTGGGATGCATAAAACCATGTAAATACTGGGATAAACTACCATACTCAACTGGTGCAGGGTTAACGCAGAACCCATTTCATTTCCGTCACAAAAACATGCATCAACATGCAGGCATTTGAGTAGTCATGAAATCAATTTCCACTGAGTTTGTTAAGTTTGTACAACATTTTTTTTTGTGTTAAACAAATACCTCAATATATTCCTGCCTTGTAGGACTTTCTAAAACAGGGCAAACCTCGTTTTTTTTGTTTTTTCCGGATGGGATGTTCAGAGAAAAAGATCGGTGCCTTTTCTTACCTCGAACTCGGGGATCAATTTTGGGGATCCACCCTCCCAGGCCACCTCCCCCAGAACATGGCCGGACTTCAAGAAGGGGATTAATTAGAATAAAAGGGACAATGATGGGCTTCATAGCGAGGTTTGGTGTTTGATGGGTCTATTTTTGGGGTCCAGTCATACCAAACCGATGTCCAGGTGTCCCTGTACAACCTAGGGTTTTCATGGTGGTTATGAGAAGTTTAGAGCCACAGAACTGGGGGTGATGATTTAGAGTTTTTTTTTAGACATTTGTTTTTGTTGAAATCCATTTTTGCATCATTTAAAAAATCGATGAGCTCAAAAATGGAGTTAAAAGAAATGGAGATTCGAAACCCACGAAACGAAGGATTTGAATCACCACGTTTTTTTTTTCAACAGATGCCGTACTCGTAGAGTTCAACAAATTGCGAGTTTTTTTTCCATTTCAGCTCATGGTTTAATGGGTGGTTTGGGGCCCGGTGGTTTGGATTGCTGGGATTCCTGGAAAATGAAAGGGAGTGTTACTTAAGGCGAAACTTTTTGTGAAGCATCAAAGTTAGCTGCTTGTTGTTTTTTTCGTGTTTCTTGAAAAAATCAAGGTCAGAAAGCGAATCGCTATCAAATGGTGTGAGCTTAGGATCGGAATCTCCTCAATTCTGCTCTCTAATTCACATCACTGTATGACTTTGGTTTTTTAATGCGATTTTTTGCGGATGATCCCACCACGGGATTCATCACCATTTTTCACCACCATTTAGGGGAATATATTTCCTTATTTTTTCCAACGACCCAACCAAGCAAATCCAAGATGGACAAAATTGGCGATATGATAAACCAATGCACTGGCTGAGCATTTTTCTTTGGTCACAGCTGTTTGGTATGTCCAAGGATGAATTGCTGTTGGGAAGATATTGCATCTACTTGACCACCCACGTGGCTGGCGAAGTCATTTCGGGGAAGACGCTGACGCAGGACATCCGAAGAGAAGTTGGGCGGATGGAATCCAGCATGGTGGATGGAGTCATACTATTAACTATAGTTGATCTAGTTGGGATGGTCAAACGCACATAAGAAATTTAATGTACGAAAAAGACCTACCTGGGATGGTCAAAGACCTTGTAATTCATGTGTTTTTTTCTTTCATATGCAACTGGTGTTTGCCGGATTTTGTCTGTGAGAAGATGTCAATCCAGGCCGAAAAATCATCGAAAAGTTGGGATCCCCCAAAAATGACCTGCAGGATGGTGGAAACACCCAAGAAACTGTGCATACGCCTCTGAAAACTAATATATTTCCTGAAAATTGATGGTTGGAAGATGACATGTCCTTTTTAAATCGTCCCTTTTCAGGGAGCATGTTAGTTTTCGGCCGTGTAAATGCATTCCTTCCAAGGTATCCCTCGTAGTTTATATCCACTTAAGAAAATAAACATTTCAGGGAAGGATACGACTTGTATAAGTTTCCCAGTTCAGCAGTGTCATCCCCCATGACCCAAGTCCCGCCCCAAGTGGCCACTGATCATTTTGATCCATTTTCCTTTTCCAAATGACGAGGAATCCATGGTCTCTTCATTTCGTTCAGGTTTTTTTGCACTGTTGAAGGAGGATATCCTTGAGTCGAAGATTTGCCCCAAAAAGACATGAGTTTTAACAAGAAACACTCACTGAAACTAAGGGTGGCAGAAGGCTTCCAACCATCTATTTTCAGCTGCAAGGTGTTAGTTTCAGGGAGGGTAGAGAGAATACTTAGGAATACTTACTTATCCACCAGTTGTCTCAGGATTTTTCACCCTATTTTTTTGATCCCATTCTCATTTTGGGATTTTCCTTTGTTCCAGGTGGTGGTTGGTGAAATATAATAGAATTGAGCAGTTTCCTCTACTTCACATACAGCTAAATTCAAGTTATGTTTTTTTTTGCTGCCAGGACATGCGTTGCATTGACCACCTCTATACCATCCATATTCCAGGTGGCCAGGATTCGGTGGAATGCTTTGGTCCAAGGTTGGTTTATATTTGGACGATGAGTTGGAAGACTCAGAACTTAGTAGATTGCAAGCTGGAGAAGTTTTTCTTCAAAAAAAACGCCATGGCCCAGTTTGCCAACAAAAAATTCGGACTTTGAACATTTTCAATCATGAACTTTTTTTTTCAAATATGGATTTTCATATGGGATATTCTCCAATTTCAGGGAGTAAATCCACGTTGGGTGAACGGGTGAGCTACCCAGCTGTTTAACGAGCTTCTGCTGGTATCCCAGAAAGGTCCTTCCTTGTCTTGAGGGCACATTTTTCGAAATGAAGCATGATGAAACTGGAGGAAGGATAACAAGTAGATACTCACTATACCAGGTGATGTATATCAGCACCACTTCTTCGGAAAGCTTTGTTATGTTATTATGCCATCAGAATTCCTTTTTTTGAACGGACCTTTTCAGGGATACAAATCTGAAGGAATAACGCCCCCCCCCCCAGAAAATGAAGGAATGTTCCCTCAAAAGGGACCATTTTAAGAATCTTTCAAGAGGAAACTTTCATCTTCCAACCATCAATTTTTCAAGGGATACCTTAGTATTTTACAGGGGACTTTTCAATGGAAAAACAACCAATTTTAAAGATGTATCTCCTATTAAAAATGGTGCTTTTCCACTGCCATGTTCGTTTTTAGGGGGTTTTCAAAAAACCGGGTCCAAAACTCACATCTCGCTGGCCCCGGGTTCTGAAAACCTCGCGGTGCCAGGTTTGTTTGGCCTTTTGAAGTCGAGGGAGGTGACCAGTTGAGTTGTGATTGGGACAGGTTTTGGTGGGCCGATTGAAGACACGCAACAGCTAAAACATCCTGTAAAGTGGGATTTGCAGGGACCCCCAAGGACATGGGACCCCCAATAGCCCCATACTATTCCCTAATCCCAAATCATATTTTTCAAGTGATATTTTTCACAGGTCATGAGTCATTAGCCACATTGGAGGAATGAAAGAATGCAAATATATGGTAGTTCTAGGGGATTTGCCCTTCAAAATGATTTGTTTGGGTTGGAAAACTTGGAGGATCATTCCATGACTTGTAAGTCCTCTTTCAGTAGGGTTGGTCTTGTTATAAATGGCTTGGTTTACCCCCTGTAATTTGCCGACATGTTCGGGGTTTAAGTGTGAAAGTCGTCAATTTTCGATGATATGATTTCTGTTCTCACCATGCCATTTGTCATGTATATATTACATTGTATTGCCAATTTTTTGGGGGCTGCCCAAACCCTGCAAGAGTTGGAAAACAGTAACAAATCAAGCAACAGGGACCTTTCTTATTCTGCAGATCAATGCACCGTTAGAGTGTTTGGGGGGGACCCCATATTGTCAACGAAAGAAGGCTTTGGAGGGGACATAGTCAAAAGGGAAGCCGCGAATGAAACTCATGACATCTGTGTGGTGAAACTGACAAACACTCCTTTGTTTCACCGAGAATTTTCCCAGATTTTAAGGTCAACATCAACATGCCCACTGTGGGAACGATCGCATCTCCCCCTTTTTTTTCGCCGGCACTCCGGCTTTCCCCAGGTGGGATATGCCGGCATCCCGTTTGGTGGGATATGTTTGTTCCCTAGATAGGATCCATATTGATGATTTAGATAAAGAAAACATCGGGATTCCATCAACCAACTTGGATGGTGGTACAAAATTCTGCCCCGAATCGATCGTTTTTAAATGGGCTTTTTTTCAAACCCCTATAAATGGCCGAAAATAAATGGTTTTCACTGTTTTTTTCTAACCCCTAAAAGTGAATTTATTGGCCCCGATCGTGGTTAGTTAAGGGGGAACACCAAGCCATTTAGAACAAGACCAACCCTACTTAGTTGACTTACTAATCATTCTTATGACACTCCGGTAATCCAACAACCCACTGGCTGGAAGTCCTGGACCCATTGAAAAAGATGTATGTATTTCCTATGAAAAAAATGGGGGAAACATTCCAGCCAGCGATGTTGTTAGGAACCACCAGAGGATGAACAACTTTTTTCCCAAGTCAAATGGGATGATCTCCTGGTTTTGCCCAAGGTCTCAAATCCGGAAAGCTCCTTGGTCTGTTGGCCTACTGCTGAAGCGATGGCAGCAGGCGTTTCGGCACCGGTTTCGGCACCATTGCGGCGACGTTTTGGGAAGGGGGCCCTTCACAACCAGGGAGCTATGAGGATGTTTCCGAAAATAGTGGTACCCCCAAATCATCCATTTTAATAGGGTTTTCCATTGTAAACCATCCATTTTGGGGTACCCCTATTTTTGGAAACATCCATGAAGCTAACCCAGGTTTCGATCAGCACGTTTTTTCGGACACGTTTGGGGAGTCCCATGTGGGCCTCCCCAAAAAATGTAGATCTTGAAAACACCTATCTGGCGGCGAGAAGGGGTGCAGCTCTTCGGCCTTTTCTTGGACTTCGGTGTTTTTTTTTCCTATTCATCGCACAAAAAACTAGTTCCAGATATAAGAGCTATTTGAATTAGGAAAAAACATGCTGGTGATTTTGACTGTGATATTGGGGGAGTGATCATGGTCGCCAGGGATGATGTATTTTCCGATCCATTTTAAATGAGGAGCTGTTTGGAACCCCAGAATCCTCAAAATCACAGACAGGGCATTTGATAATATTAAACTTTCTGTAGTTTTTATGTTTGCTCCCCACTTATATGGCATGAAAATTCCCCACATATTTGTGGCATATTTTTCACAGCCAGTTATAGTTATAGGGCATTTTTGCTACTAAGTTTAGTGTTGTTTGAATTTATATGGCGGATCTGTTATGTACATCTGGTCAAATTATAGCGACCTCACACGAGTTTTCACCCCAAATGGTGTTCTTTTTTAAGGGAAATCCCCTTAAAACCGACCGCGGTTAAAACCCCAGAACCTGGTGACATATGATAATTTGGCCAGATACATCCCGCCATGAAATAAAAAACACAAATAGCCAAATAGCTGCCGCTTTTAGCTGGCGAGGTACCAGGCACATGTATGAAAACCGTACCGGTCAGTCTTGGCTTGGTCACTAATCTCCAAGAAATCTCCAACAGGACCTACTGAACGGACCCCTAAACCTTAGTATCTAATAACTTTTGCAACTTACTTAGGGGTCCGTTGGTAAGGTCCCATTCAATTTTTGATAGAAAATCTGGTAAGGTTTGCCTTCTCGTCATCACCGTTTTTTGCAACAAAAAGGCAGTCCACTCCAAAAAGAAGCTGCGCATTTTTTTGGCATTTTGAACAGCTCAAAGTGGCCGGCGAATATTCCAAAAAAGAAATAGACATCTGAAAAAAAGCATATCAGTTGAAATCTATGTCTTAAAAAAAAACTGCCTTTGATTCCTAAGGCCTCTGTGATCTAAACAATGAAAAGTTGCCACTTGTTGATTCACTCGCAGGCAAAGTTTTAGACTCTATGGAAGCCATCGAGAGCGATGAAGATGAAGAGGATGCTGATGATTTGGAGGTTCCGGAGTATCTTGGCGTGGTGCACAATGGGCTGTTCCCTTGATCGCAAGGTAGTTCCAGTAAATCCTCGAGTCATGGGGTATAGTCTGCATCTAGGTGGTGGTTTCAAACAATTTTTCTATTTTCATAATTTCATCCCAAATCCCTGGGAAGATGATCCAAAACTCGGTATAGTTACTTTACCGTTATCCATGCCTGTCAAAAGCTAAAAGCTGGTAAACAAAGATTTTTGCAGATTTGCGTCCGTACATGCCAACGAGTGACCAGGATGTAAATAGGAAATCCCAAATTGTGTGGTACCATGCGGGTTGGTGACCATGCTCAGTGGTTACGAGAATCCGCTTGTTAGGATACCATCAAAGTCCAAGACCACTGGCCTTGTTTAATACGGATGATTTTGTTTGCCCATTGTGGGTTTCCACAGTTAACCGCTATAAGACTATAAGAATCATGGAATCCGGATGTATTTCCTTTTCTGGTAGCTCACGTTGTTCTAAGGAGAATTGGGCGCGAGATGTCGATCTTCGTATTGACTTGGACCCCCAAAATAGGTCTTAGCTTCCTAATACAATGCGCATTGCCTACGTGCCTACCTATTGGTGGGCTGAAGTGATATGTCCACATCGTCCACTGTAGATTTTAATGACGTCATGCAGGTAAACCTGCAAAGACAACGAATTTGTACGATTTCCCATCAGTCAAAATATGTCAAAATGCTTCTTGCAACACAAGCAGGGCAACAGTAGCAGGAGAGAAAATACACACTCACATGCACACTCAGTATACACATAAGATCTATGATGTAAGGTATGTATACTTTGCACGTATTATATCGCGTACATAACCATGCAATATATAGTCTAGAAGAGACATCATGTCTTCAACACAACATATCTAGAGTCGGAATGCATGAATTCAGGTTCGTTTTTCCTACAAATATTCAGATGATATATATATATATATATTTGTATATATATATATTACAATATACATACATATTGGCAGAATGTCTACACAGTCGTAGCAACCGTCTCTTGTCACATCGTTGAGGCTTCCATCTCCTGCCTTATTAGCCAAAGAAAAGGTGGGATACCACGCGGCTTTGGAAAGATACAAAACGGTGAATCTGTGCATTTTAGGCATTTTGTTTTTTTTGGGGGGGGTTAACATGGTCCGCACTGAACACTCAAAGCGGAAAAAGAAATGCATGAGAATCTGGGTTGAACAGTATATCCTATGAAATTCTCACGACACTTTTCCCTTGTGTTGGTCGGAGTATCGGCCTGGTTCTAGAGGGTTGACCCTCAAAAATAGAGGTCATCAAGTAGGGATCTATAGTATGGTATACTCTTTCTCCCAGAATCATGGAAGTGGAAAATGGCTGTCTTTGAAAGGTAACTTCTATTGGAGATACGCCCATTTTTTACTGAACCCTGATTATGGGAGGAAGGGTACCCAACCTATTACCATCTACTGCAATTCCAATAAACGCATCCCAACATCAGCCCAGATCTGAGTGCAACTGGGGATGCAATTTTTTACCTGTTTCTTTAGGATCCCCCCGAGAGAAGAAAAAAGTCATTCCTGCATCCTGCATCCCAAGGTGTAAAAAGACTTGGGGTGTTTTGTTGCATCCATTTTTGCAGCAGAAAAAAATCCACCAATCTCAGCATTATTTTACCGATTTTTCACCAATTTCCAGCATATTTCCAGCACTTTTTCAGTAATTTTTTGACCATTTTTCAACCTCCCCTGCAGGTGTGCCGTGCTGGATCAAATCTTGGTATGCTTGGCTGCAATGCCTGCCAAACAGTAGCGCAGGTGCAGCGGTATGTGTTTCTCAACAATCAACTAACGGTGGTGGATCACTTTGGTAAGTTGAACCTAACTAACCATAACACACCTATTCCCGTAATTTTCTCAAAGGCCAAAAACAAAGCATGCATCATGATACTTGTCATGTTTTTTTTGTCTTATTTTTGCAAGTATAACATGGTGGCATCTCAAATATCAAGGTCGCAGAAAGAGTTTTCATTTTTTCCTCCGGAAAACTTCGCGGAAGTGCGGTTGCAGGTAGTTGGCAGATATTACCCCTGAATACTAATATAGAACTTCACGAGGGAACCCTGGAAGAGGACATTAATTGTTTTTGGAGCGTCGTACGGGGGTTTCCTCACTTGGAACCCTCAAAATTTGGCAGTCATTTAAGAAATCTTGAGAAATATGGTATTATCTATACCAAATCATGATATGAGGTCAAGTGATATCACCCCAACAGGTGTCTTACAAACAAGGATTTCCCATTGTTTTCATGGTTGGGGAAAGTTCTTGAAGTTTCGCATAAATCCCTTGAACCTCAACTACCTGTTGAGTTACATACCATGCGAATTCGACTGTGAGCATAACTATGAAAGACATGGCCAAGTCTTTTACCTTTGGTTCCGCTTGCTACCAAAATGGGGTGACACAGACATGGTACTCTTAGAGATAGTTGAGAGACTTATCATAATTCGGAAATTGAACGTCTGAGGTCAATTGGGTAACAAAAACCTGAATCATATGCCGTACCTGGAGTTTGAGGTTTTGTGAGTCAGGTTTTTTTGTCATGATTCATGTGGATGTGGCGACTCATTTATCTCTAAATTCTAAATTCCATCGCCGAAATTTGTTCGGATTCATTGCTTCATCCCTGCTTTTTGCTTTGCGAAAATTTCGCTGAAAATGGTGTCACTGCTTAGCTACTCCAAAAAAATTGAGTTGCAATTTTGACAAAAAGTCATTCGCCGATGAGCCAACCACCTTTTGCGTCTCTCCAAACCAACGGTCCATCGGTACAAAAGCGCACGCCATGGCTTTGCCGAGCGCCCGAGTGCAGAAATGCCTCCTGCGCGAAGCGACGCAGGTCGACCGGCGTATGGGTCCCTGGAACCCCAAAGAACCATTTAGATAAATGGATGGAAATGGTGATTTCCAACCATTTTCTATATAAAGATTTGGTTCATCATCCAATTATGGTGGTTTGGGGTTCCATGTGGGTGTTGTTTTTTGTTTCCACGAATTCGATTGAGCAGTAACCAGTTGAGCCTGGGTATGGGATGAACGACTACCCAGTTATATAAGGATCATCTTAAAAAGCAGTGCAATAAGGATCCTTAAAAAACCATCGGGATTCATGGTTTTGTTGCCCTTGCTCAATTGGAAAATTGGAAAAGGAAAATTGTGAGCGGTGATTGGCTCTTTTTTTTTGGTTCATATATTGGAAGTGAACAACTAGCCAGCTACTCGTAGCTAGGAATACACTGAAATACACAGAAGTACAAAAGCCTGGACAAAAATAAAGGGTTACATGACTTTGGGATTCCGACTTTTAGATTGTCACAGGGTGGATGTCGGATGACGATTGAAGGCTGGAGTTAGTCAAGAGAACCCCCCCATCACCCAACTAATCCTCGCCCCCTTCCCAACTTATTGGATCATGGGCTAAAGCGGCTAAAGTGAGTTTACGTGGAATAAAATCAACTCGTTGTTTTTGTGTAGTACTCGGTACTCCCCCAAAAAAAGTCGCAAGTTGAAACTTTCACCAGATTTATGGGAAGGTGAAGACTGCACCCATATATATATATATATATAATTTTTGGTCATCCCAGCCCCGAAGATCTAGCGAGACATCTTAAGCTGTCAGGTGCACGAGAGGACATGGTGAAGGCAGCGAAGCAGCTGAAGTGCGCCACTTGCGCCCGACATCCCAGACCTTACCCGAGGAGGCCAGCCAAGACCATGCGATCTATGGACTTCAACCAGGAAGTTGGAGTCGACATCATTTCCCTCTACACGCCGGGCAAGAAGAAGATCTCGGCGATGAGCGTGGTGGACTATGGCTCTGGCTATCATCTGGTGAGGAGGATTGAAGGCAAGAAGTCGGCGGACTACGTGAAGACTTTCACTGAGATGTGGCTAAGTTGGGCGGGTGTGCCGCAGAGGATCGTGGTGGATCAAGAGAGAGGACTCACCAAGGACTTCACGGACGAGATGGAGAGAAAAGGTGCCTGCCTGCATTACATTGCAGGGCAGGCACACTGGCAGTCAGGAATTGTGGAGCGGCAAGGACAGTGGTTTCGCAACATCTGGGAGAAGATGATGGACCATGAGGTGATGGACATCGAAGATGTGGACTATGCATTGGCAGAAGCATGCCATGCCAAGAACACCCTTCGTCGCTCAAGAGATCCGCATGAAAGCTAGAGAGGCGTTTCTGAAGTCACAAGCCGAAGGAGCGACGAAGAGAGCACTACTTGGAAGACCACGGGTACAACATGGAGACTTCGAGCACAGGTCTTCGAAGAACACTGGAGGACTTGGTCGACTACGTCCTGGAGCTGGAGAATGGATTGGGCCCGGCGTCATTGTTGGGCGAGAAGGAGAGTCCTTTTGGGTGTCGAGAGGAGGCCGCTGCTTACTTTGTGCACGTGAACACCTACGTCCCGCAGAGTCAGAGGAGCTTGGAGGAGCATTTCAATCGAAAGCTCTCAAGGAGGATCTGATGAAGCTGGTGGACAACATCGACTTGGATGAGGACAACGATGACATCTTCCTGGACGCCACGGACAACGTCCTGCCATCGAAGCGAGGAGTTGATGAGCCAGGAGGAGTACCAGAGAAGAGGCTTAGGCATAAGCAGTATGCCATCTTGAGGAAGAAGAGGGCGAGTGAGGAGATCGAAGAGATGCCTGGAGCGGAGGAGGCTCCAGGCGAAGAGGAGGAAAGAGCCGGCAAGTACAGCCGGGAAGCCTATGTCGTTGAGGACGTAGAGATTCAACCAGTTAGACCAACAAGGATGTCAAAGATGGAGATGAAGCAGCTTGACAAGGAGATCAAGTGGGATGAGATTCCCGAACAGGAGAAAGGAGCGTACAAAGAGGCCGAGAAGAAGCAATGGGAAGAGCATCTACGATATGAGGCTGTGAGACCCCTGACACTGGAGGAGACAATGGAGATTGAGAAGAGCATCCCCAAGAACCGGATTCTCACAGCACGGTTCGCCTATCGTGACAAGAACGTCGCCAAGAGGAGACTTGACGACAACGTCCCTTTGAAGGCGAAGGCCCGACTATGTGTTGGTGGCCACCGAGACCCAGATCTACGAGCAGGAACTTTACTGACGGAGGCACCTACGGCTTCCAAGATGGCGTTCACGGCACTATTGGCTATGGCTGGGATGCATGGATGGAAGGTGGCGGCTGGCGATGTGGAGGCAGCTTTCTTGAACGGCAATGAAGCGAGGAGGAACCTCTACTTCAGGCAGCCGGCACGTGGGTTACCCGGGATGGAACCTGGTGCCTTGATCGAGGTTGTGAAGGGCGTCTTTGGCCTCTCGACATCTCCGAGGCTCTGGTGGGAGAAGCTGTCCAAGGCGTTGTTGGAGCTGAAGATCAACATTGGTGGTGATGATCTACGATTGGTGCAGCATGACTTGGATGCCTGCCTCTTCGTGCTACGTGATCGAGGAGACCTACCTTGTGGAGCGCTCATCACCCACGTGGATGACATCCTCATTGCCGCAATGCCTGATGAGTTGGAAGCACTGCAACAGGCACTGTCGGCGATCTTCCCGATCAGTGACTGGGAGGAGGACACCTTCGACTACATCGGGTCCCAGGTGGAGCAGAGAGATGGAAAGATCCTGATCAGCCAAGAGAACTACGTGGACTCTCGCTTGGAGACAATCGAGATCCCCAAAGGAGTGGTGATGGATGACTTGGCTGACCAGGTCACGAAGCAGGACAACCAGAGCACGATTGGTGCACTATCTTGGCTGGCTTCCCAGACTAGGCCAGACCTCCAATCGGGAGTTTCACTGGCTCAGAGGAAGCAGAAGAACCCGACCTATGCTGACGTGAAGGAGACTAACAAAGTGGTGAAGATGGCGCAGAATGGCAAGAAGCAACGGCTGGAGTACAAGCCAGTTGCAGCTAGCTTCGATGACTTGGCGATCTTGGTCTACCACGATGCGGCTTGGGCGAATGCACCACCAGATGCGGATGATCCGGAATACCAGCCGGACGGGCCCGGCATCTACTCTCAACTTGGGCATCTGGTGATGTTGGTCGATCGTCGAGTGCTACACGGAGCTCCTGGACCTTCTATGCTGGTGGCTTGGAAGAGCCACGCATGTCCCCGGGTTTGTCGCAGCACTTTTGCGGCGGAAACTATGGCGGCTTTGGAAGGATGGGAAGATGCGTTGGCGTTTCGTGCAATGATGTCTGGCATGTTCTCGCCGCATGGAGTTTTCGAAGGTGAAGCACGCCGGTTGATGCCGATCGTTTCGATTACGGATTGCAAATCTGTATACGACGCGGTGCATCGCATTGCTGGACCGAGAGCCCCTTCAGAGAAGAGGTTGATCATCGATTTGGCAGCATTACGCCAGATCGTTGCGGCGGAAAGTGCTGTATGGAGTGGAGCTTTGAAGGGCCGTAAACTACTGGCGTGGGTACCAACTACTTCCCAGTTGGCCGATATCCTCACCAAGGTTCTGGCGGATGTGAACCGTTGGTGGGAAGCATCTTCACTTCCGGCACTTCCTTTTCGAGCTTCGGTGACTTGAGGAACGTAAAGTTGGGGTGTGTGAATCTGCGAGTTGGGCACACCATTCCTCAAGTCACATGTTTGTACAGGTATGGCTTTTCATACTTATGGGGGGACCACCGCCTCATTTTCCGGTGGCTCAAGGCACACGGATTCAATCTTGTGGCAAAACAGGTTTCCGAGCCATTTGCGCTGCACCCTTGGTCATAGCAGTCTTTTGAGTTTACAATTCTATTATACATGCATAATCACTGATATTTCTATTTGTTTCGTAAAACATCTTAGACTCTGTCTTCCTTTGCTCAGGGTCTGAGGCTGAGGATACAGGGAAGGAAGAAGAGGTCCAAGCGCGCCAAAGTAGCGTGGAAAGTCCGAAAGAGGAATGGGATTGGATTCGTCTTGGGGAAAAAAACATGGGCAAGAACATACAACATATGGGAGCAATGAGTTCTGATGAAGTCTTCTATTTTTGTTGGTCCTTTGTACTGTGAGTTTAGATAAACGAGCTTTTACCAGGAACCCTTGGAGCAAAATAGATAAAGATGATCGACATCAGAGTTTGGAGGAAACATTCATGACTGCACTTTGGCCTTTGGCAGGACGTCTTTACCCAGAGCCAGACTGTTCTAATACCAACTGTTCGGGAGCCAAGTGTCAGCTGAAGGCTACCCCAACCAGGTAGAGGGCAGATCTGTCCGAAAACCTTCGGCTAAGGTCTTAGAAAACGATGACGAGAGACGACGTTTGCAAAAGGAAGAGAGGAGATTTCAACGCAGGTGCCGAAGTCTTTATTGATCCAACTTATTTTATTCGGAAGTTGCGGAACATCCTGTCACCCCTTAATGTGCTGTGTTGAATGATGAAGAACAAAAAATCATATATAGTATTTTAAAAGAGTACCAGGGTACCCCAGTTTAGGAAACGACCATCTCCTTCTCTGTCTTTACGCGATTTGCATGTTTCAAACCATTTCGAAAAGAAAGGGATGACCATTCCATGGAAGGCGCCGCTTGGCAGAAATCCTTGCGGAGGCAAAGAGGGACAATAGGGGACTACTGAAGCCATCCTGAATCTTTATCAAACATGTCCAGTCAACACTTACTACCAATAGAACCAGGAAGCAGCTTGTACATGTCCACCCGATGCCACGGATGTTTGCCGTTACAAACATCATCTACCAAGCCACTGTGGGAAATTGCTGAACAGGAGCTTTCCTCCGTGGCAAAAGTCTGAAGTGAGTCTCAGATTGCAAGTCAAATTCAGGCGATTCTGCTAACGCTTGGGCCCAGAGTTTACATAGTAGTTCTCTGAGCGGAGCTCGACTAAGCAAGAAGCCATGGCAAATCACTGGAACTGCTAATGAGCTTGCTGAGCCCAAACTTGTCTAGCTGAATCACCCTTTCAGCACCTCGCAGCATGTCCATTTGCATCACGTTCATTTTGCCACACTTCACTAAAAGAAGACTCATTTCGTTTGAATCCCTTTCTGTTTAAATGCTGCGAGTCGGTGCACATTGTTGTTTGGTGTCACACAGACGAGCATCTCCCAGCTTCGGGCAAAATTTTTGTGGCGCCATCAAGTCAATGCAGATAGCTTGCTTTGCTCCTGCAGTCAGTTGAACATGTAAAAATACCGCCGTACATGTTGCATCCGGGTCCGAGTAAAACATTCGAAGTATGGTAAACATGATTAGCCACGTATCCAACACTTTCCATACGCTTTTCATTTTTCAACACTTAACGCAACTTCATGCAGAGTCCTGCATGAGTCAATGAACCACGTGGACCTACCATGTCTCACATCTTCACGAATGACATAGATTATACATATACTATATCAATATACTCGTAGAATTATAACCGTCTAGATTTATATAACTTGCATTAGAACATGTGCTAGGCGTTTGACACGGTGACCGCCTTGTTGACGGTTGCCATGGCGCACTTGGCCGGGGCGGCCACTGGGATGCCAAAGGCTGGAAGTTCCACTGGATCGACATCATCCATCAAGTGCCTCAGCAGCGTTGACGGACCGTTCATCCGGTGAAGCAATTTTGGTATGGCTAAATAAATGAAATGTAAATGAAGATGGGAATTATAATATCAACTTCACAGTTGGCCAAATTTTGCTCACAGAGGGTCATGATGCACTTTTAAAAGGCTTCATTGATGTATATCCACAGACGTAGATGGTGAGTGAGGCACCGAGGTTTGACCTGTTGAACTGCAAGTTGTAAAAGTTGTGGCCAATTTGAGAATCCAATTTGGGAGATGTCAATGGATTCCAAGAACCCAGCTGGAGTTTGAGCATCTATGAATCGTTAAGCATAGGAAGACAGTACAATGAAACATGATGAAACATCAATTTTGCACGTTGGCTCAATGTGAGTTGATTCATTGTGTGACTGTCGCTGGTCCGTTTGACAGAGCGTATCTAAGGCGAATCCAACGAGAACTGAAAGAGATCTGTGAATCTCCATCAAGACACTGGACCGCGAAAGCATGTTGCATTGGCCTTTGGATTGACATGTGTATTTGTATTAGCAATAAGCAGATGGTAATTGGTAGGACTGCCGGACCTGCCACCGACGACCTCTTTGAGTGGATCGTATTGCACCAAGTGTGGCAAGCAGTGGTTGCGTGAACAAAACATCATGGTGACACTATTATGCAAACGCATCCTATGTCCCATGCTGATCACCAAACTGTATCAAACTGTTGGATGACCCTTGCACCTTTTTTCATATGGTTTATGTGAAATTTTCACATTGTCATGAAGTGACTGAGTTTGCCGTTCGCGGACCACCAGCAACAGATTTTGAAGGAGGCAGGACTGGCTGTTCGATCAAAGGTGCATTCAAAACTGTCTTTGAAGCTTCCTGGCTCAAGGCATTTACACTGGCAAGATTGTACTTCCGGCCAGTTGCCCAGTTCAACCATGGAAGAAATTAACAGCTTCAGGCTAAAGGCAGCCTCAGTAGCCTAAACCTGGCCTTGTGAAGCTGTTAGTTGTGTAAGTGTAAGGTGAACTATCCATTGGCGCCACCATCCATCACACTTCTGACACCCAGCGGACGCTGGGAGGCTTTTGGGGAGTTGCTATAGGTTGTCTTTTGGGTGACTACAGCTATCACCATGCTGCACTCAATAGGTTGGAAAGAAGATCTGCTTGAGCAACACAAGCATCTTGGCTTATCTATACTGCCAAAAAGATTGTAGTTGCGAAGTTTGCGATGATTCTGGAATGCGGACTACAAATATGAAACAATAGGTACAGGGTATATGACATCTCAATGTTACATAGATGTCGTCAAACATATCCATATGCAATTCTGATTAGATATCCCTTTTCGTTTTTTGATCCTTGTGTTCCACTTTCAAAATGGTTTGGGCCGTTTGCCTGCAAAGCCCCTTTCAATGCAGCAAAGCGTATCCGAGATTACCATCCTGATCTTTGGCAACCCGCCTGGGGTATCCGAACCATGATGGAGGCAAAGCTTTCAGCGAGATTTTTTCTGGAAGTTGCGATGTCGTGTCTGCTCACGTTTGTGAATGATGTGAACCTTCCAATGCAATACACATTTCACTCATTTTCACAGCTCTCACAGTGACGTTTCACCGTTGAGGCCCTTCGCAGTCATTTTCCAGTAGCAGGTGATGGTGCCATTGGTACCACCGGCTTGCCAATGTTTAGAGGAATTTTCAGTGCAGTTTTTTTGTTCGGGACTCACTTCAGATTTTTTTGGCGCCAGGCGCGCTCGATTGGCCCAGCGATATGCGGAAACGCCTAGCTCAGGACATTGCTAAGCATCAAACGCTGCACTTGAAATCACTGGATGAGTTAATTCAAGACTGCAGGAGTCTTTAGAATTTGTGACTCTGCCTGGAAGTTCTGGCTCCTGGTCCAAAAAGTGGGGGCACCTGGTAGATTTGGCCGATTTGATGATTGAAAATTCAACTGATGATTTCCTAAAGTTTCAGTTGCTTTTTTTGTTTGAAATGTGACTAGATGCAGGAACAGAGAGTTATTGCCAGAACTCTCCCCGGAGGAGTTGAAAGAGGCAAGGCTGTGAATCGACCGTTGTTTTTTTGCATGGCCACAAGTTGCAACGATGGCCCTCTGGCCGAGGGACTTTGCGTGGGTTGAGAGCATGTCGGTGCATTTGGGCTCAAGCTCCATAATTCGGTATGCTTGCAATGCTGGGACAAGTTGCTGGTCCAAACAATAAAAATGGTTTGAAGCGTTTACAAGGTTCCAGCTTTCCGGATGACCAAAGCTGGAATCAGACAGCCCCTCTGGAACTTTTCTTCTCACGTGACACAGCTCAGGTTTGACACAAAAAGTGTGTCACGGCGCACCCTTTTTTTGGCAGAGGTCTTTTTCAACGGTGCAATGGGTGATTCGATGAGTGCAATGCTTTTTGCCTTTTGTAACTTGTCCGAGTGTCGTTGGATGTTTCGTTGGATGTTTCGTCTCTGACCTTTGATGGATTTGTGGTTTGTTTAAACATTGGCCAATTCTAAGGCACTTTTACATTGCTTTTGGAAGGCGCAGATCACCATCAAATCACGTGAACATCAACATTTAGAACAAAAAATCCGAGGAGTTCCAAAGGACTCAAATAGATTCAAAGAAAGAGTGCACCAACCAACAAATGCCTGAGATCTCGAGAAATTTCACTGGATTCTCAATGTTCATGATATTTTCCAACAGATTTTAACAGGTTCTTGCAGCGGAAACCTCACTGTCAACAGCAGCGAGGCGACCGACGCGGAGGCTTGGAGAAACTGACATTTGTGTGTTTACTTAGAGGTTCAGGATACTTAGTAACTGGTTATATGTAGGTTTATAACCCTAGTTAGGGACATATAACCCACTTGTAGGAGTTATAACCCCTAAGTATCCTGAACCTCTAAGTAGGATCACCAGCATCATTGCACTTTTTTTGTCTCATTTCCATGATCCTCTTGGGGAGTTCCTGGCTGATCTTTGTTTCGCCGCATGTCTTCAGGTGACATTGACCAGTACTTTCTGTGTGGCTTGTCTTTTTGGGTCTGCTTTCAGTTGTGCTTGTTATGCAGCTTTGTTTTTTGTTTGCGCAGCATTGAGCGTCTCTGGTTGCTTTCAAAAATCTGCATCCTGTTTTTCTTAGCACTGAACAGGCAGGGGAGGGCACACAACTTCAAGAATTCTTGTTTCGATCTTTCCAGTCACTTTGGCAGAAATTGTCTAAAAGAAAGACAGGAGATGCAGTGCAAGAAAGCCAATCCTGATCAACCTTGCTTTATGGATCAGAATTGTCCTGACCTTGGCTGCAACGCTCTTGGCTTCCCGTAACGGCCTCAAGGATGAGAGGAGCTGCTGTTGATGGCCAGCCTTAAGGGTGGAAAGTCGCCTACTTTTTGCCATTGATGTGCTAGCTAAGGCAATGTCGATATTGTGGATTTGGTGCTTATGCTCCTTGAATGGAACGTTCTGCTGGAGTGTGATTTGTGAACTTTGTTCCTTCAAACTGTTGAATTCCCCCTTAGATTGAAGTGTTGCAAGCCAGGTTAGTGTGCCATGTCGGGGTGGACCCCGTCCACCTCCCATTTCCACCTGTAGCCCTTTGGGAACCTTTAAATGTGGTCACTTGGCTGCAAAATATAGATTCTAGATTCTATAGATATCTATATTATATCCAGTTTTGAATATCTTGATATCGCGTTCCCCAAGATTGACTTGAGCTCAACTCACCTTTGGTTTAATTAGATACTCCTGTCCAAAAGACAGACTGTCCAGAGCCAAGATAGCACCTGCTTCCGCGAGACAGCAGGAGCGGGTTTTGGTGGGTTCCGGAGCTTTTTTCGTCGTCGGTTCGATGAAGCGATGGATTTTGGTCAGGACCAGAGACCAACGTGATCTCTCAAAAACCTGGAGATCATTACTTTGAGAATCTTTGGCTGTTATGACCGACCTAGAACAGGGGAGCTGGTGAAGTAAAAGAGAATTTGAAATTTGGAGGAAAATGGTAAGATTCGAGCATCTCAAAGTGGCTCTTAATTCTCAACCATATCCAGCTGTTACATGCCTCACCCAACTGTCTCCTCAAATCAAATCAAGAACTTTGGAAACTCCAGACCTTCAGTGATGCGTAATTCGGAATGCCACTGGAAACCACATGTGAATGAGCATCTCTCAAACTCATTCTCCTAGCAATTAGCACCAATATAACACAAAGAACACACCGATGTTTCCTCAAAAAAACCAAGAAATCGCACACATATCAACATATGATAGGAAACCACGCCCCAAAACCTAGCCACACCAAGGAATGAGATCTCTGCCAGTGGCTTTCAAGAGCAACTCCAGTGCTCCAAGTTGTATGGCATCGGCGGAGCGAACACCTACAGCTGTGTCACAGCCATGCGACGGGAGACACGCCTGAGGCGGAGAGATGGTTGATGGAAGAGAGAAAGGTTTCAATAGGTGGAAATATCTTGAAATGAACACGTGGAACAACAGAGTTTTCTTGGCCCGGACACCTCCGTGATTCCATTCAAATCCTTCATTTTGGCACTGCTTTGACTGATGTCTTTGCTCAGGACGGCGCACTATCTTCAACAACTGACTTTCAGTGCTGACTGCACATTTTTCGTGAAGAAAGTGTGGCGTATGTCCCCTCAACCAGTGGCGACCTGCACCGTGAGATGCCCAATTGTCCGGGCTTAGGCGGCCTATAGGCGGCCTAGAGCCTGTCATGATCCTGGTTGGTTCCCTTCGCCATGAGGTGGAAAGAGGAGCTGTGCACGTTTTTCGTTATTTTTGAAGCTGAAAATTTTGAGGCTTCTGCATGCGGGTCTCTACTTGAGTCCACTAATCCATACGCCGAACCCCACTTGACCCGGGCTGCGTGGTCACCCTAAAGGTTTCAACCTTGCCATTGCACGTAGTCCAGCCTTGCATTTTGAGGGTCATGGCAGCGTGGTTCATGGTCCATTGCCTTTGGCGAAAAACCTTCAGTTGCCGAGGTGATGGACTGTAATTCGGTTTGCCAGAAGTGCTCAGGGGGAAAGCGATGAAAGTGAATATCCTGAAGCACTTCTCGTTTGAGATGCAAGCTTTCCTATAGAACTTCCTCGCAACTGAACCAACCACTTGGTGGCCAGGATTGTTTGAATTTGCTTGAAAACAAAACTTAACCACAACACACTACACTGTTTTTTAGGTTCTCAGCTTGGGGGGAGTTGCAGCACCGGTGGAGCAGAAGTGGGGCTCTAGCCAATGCTGCTGAGTTGTGTACAGATAGCAGACCAAAATCTAGGTAGTACACATGCTCTGGGCAAAGCAACCAGTGGCATTCTGATTTGGACTCAAGGAACATGCTGACATGCTTAAAAAAGAAGTGTTTTCGCACATTGCTATTCAAACAGTTTGATAAATTGCCTTTGAAGTCCCGGTGCACAGGAGATGCCTGAGGCTCCACAACCGCGCCTTCCCACGGTGTCATGCCAGCAGTCGGAAATTGGAGTTTCTTCACCAAAACGCCAGTCGCTTCTCATGTATGGACAGGCAGAATTTATTGCATATGGCCCAAACCTCTCAGTTTCAGTTTCAATCCCTTTTTTTTGCGTTTTCAACATGAACTGCAGGGTGTTTTTTGCTATGTTTCATGTTTTTTGGTTTGCTGTTCTACGACTTCCTTCTATATAACTCTATATAACCATAGCTAACCATACTGATACTTGTTGAATTGATGAGTTCCAAATTTGTTGAATTGCGTGGCCGGTCCACCTGGAATGCTCGAGAATCCGTTTAATTCACATAGAAACGCAATTGATACCATCCCATTCGAAGGATCTAGAACTTCTAATCTGCCGAAGGTAGAGAGTGGAGAGCTTCCTCAAAAAGATGAGCAGAAGGCTGCTCATTGATTGCATTTTCACATTGAATAGATGTATTATGACAATCACAATATGTTCTTAACATTTATTAACATAATAAATAATATACTTATATGCCTTTTGGATTTTTGTTAATCCAATCCGTGATTTTCAGGATATTTCAGGCACCAAAAGTTTCGCTTGTCCAGGCAGCCCCAGGAGGTGAAACCTCCGACTCAGCGACCGTGGGCGGCCAGGCGGCAACGGCCAATGTGCCAACAGGACGTGTGAGGGTTTCGGGAGTTGGAGAATTCCTTGTGGTTTCATTTTTCAGGAGCTATCTCTTGAAAGTTTGATTTTTTTTGAAGAAAAGAAAGGAAGCAATTCCTACCATTTTTTCATTGTTTTGAAATTCGCCGAATTTTTTTGGGAGGAGCTCCGAAAGCAGCACCGCGGCGACGGCGAGAAGGTGGGCCTGGAAGATACAAAACCGAAGGGTTTGACTGATTCACAGCTCGTTTCACATTTGTTTCACCAACTTTGTTGGTGCTTTGAAAACATCTCATGAAACTTCCAAGGATTTTTGGGAAAAGCTCTTGTTTTCGTCCATGCTGGTGAAAATGTTGTAACCCAATGTGAGTTTCACATTTGAAGCATTGCCCCCAACCGACAGGAGAGCGGCAGCAGCGCCGGAGTCAGCAGAATATTGTGGTGCAACTGTTGAAGCCTCCCTCAACTGGGTCCAGCACTTACGCAAAGCCGATTGTCGAAGCATAAAGCGGACGCTATTCATAGCTATTCTTCTACTAGAGTATATCATTATTCTACGACAACGTATCCAGTATCAGCATCAGTAGAAGTTATTTGTGAAGATTTCAGGATGATGGTCAGTGATGGTTGGTAGTTTTCCTACTATTTGTGAGTTGTTTCCTTTTTTCTCTCTCGAAAGATGAATTGTATAGTTCAAACAAGCGAGGCGTGGGCGACTCCTGATGTCGTTGAATTTGCTCATCGTATGTGTGCTGGTCCCACCGGCACAATTGAACCCAGACGAAGTTTTCAGCTTGCGCAGTTGTGCCGAATATGACGAAGGAGCACATCGACGTGGGGATATCTTGACACCCTTGAAGTGCTAGGTGTCCTTTTGCGTGGTCTTGGCGGATGTCATCAGGAGCTGATAAAAACTGCAGTCATCTTTTCAAGTGACGTGGATGTGGACGGTACTCTTGACATCCAGTTGCGTGTTGAATGCGTGAAGCAGGAATCCCCCGGCACTCTTGAACCCACCACCAGATCAGAAGGTGCGCCAAAATCTGGGAGTGGGGCATGTGATGGCATGTGCATATGCTGAGGTTTTTTGTTGAGCAAGATTTTGAAACACTATTGTTTTCCTGTTCAAGCTTTTGACTTCTTCATTTTTTCCCAAGTTTGGCCACCAGGTGAAGGATTCGAAACCTTGAAGTCGTTCATGTTTCAGGTTCGGTGATATGTTTTTTTTTGAAATTCCAATGAAAACCCAAGATTCAGATTCAAAGATGTTGAAATTTCTACAGAGCTTGAGTTTGAGTTGTTGGTATGTTTGGGACAGGCTTAATTTCACACTTGTTTCAAGATCTCAGGTGCGACGCTGGACACGTTGCGCATCCGCGCAACGGCACGGCCTGTGGCGGCCGTTGAAGATTGCACCTGCAACATCTGGCAGGTGCAAAGAAAAACCCCAGCGGATGCACCTGAAAAAGCTTGAAAAAAGACCACAACATGCTGCCACTATGTGATGCAGCAAAAGCATCCGATTGATGCTCAAAGCTTTTAGGGCTGTGTTGCTTGAAAGATAGCATCGTGATGTGGTCGGTGAAAGCATGAGAGACAGAGAACTAGGGCAGCAGCATAGCAGCTGATTTTCTTAGTCTTACTTCTTAATTGCAATATGTTGTCATTGATTTCTTTCGGAAGCATCTATGATGATAGATTACTTGAAAACAGAATAGCAAACATGCAACGCTGGTGGCTCTTCGCTGGGTATCGGCTTCAGTAAGTTCAGTAGAAGGACATGACATCCTACCTGAGAACTGCAGAGAAGAAATGGCAGGCAGTCTCTCCGACTTTTGCATCTTTTTTTCTCCTTTTTTTTAAAAATCCAAATGGTAAGTTGGATGCTTAGCTACCTTGTCACAACTTCAGGAAGCTAAAAAACAGTTTTACAAAGTTACAAAGGTCCATATTTTGAGACAAGCAGTCAACATCTCTTGCTTGGTGCATGTCACGGATAGATGCCTATGTTGCCTGGCTGAACTGTGAGTTGCCTTTGATGTTAGAACAGCATACCCACAAAGACTTGGACATGGATGAAAAGGAGGTCTAGCTTTCTGGATGTTTTTTTTGACATCCCGTGAACAAAGTTTTCCTTTTAGGTCAATAATCCTTGTGAAGCTCAAGCTTGGTCAGTCCATTCGCCTATCCCTGAGGCGGTTTTGGGAATTTCCCCAAGTTCCAGCGAGGAGGAGATCAAAAAGGCATACCGAGCAAAGGCCTTGAAGTAACTTGGCTAGTAGATTTTGGTAGCACCTTTCAAAGTTTTACTGGGGAGGATGTGATGGCGGGGATTCTCTCCAGAAGACTCTTTGTTGTTGAAGAATTTAGCGACATTGTGGCTCATGCTATCTGCTGGTCGATGCTTGTGTGCTTTTTGGAGGGATGTGCATGATGTTTGGATTAGAAGATCTGCCAAGAAGATATGCGTCATATGGGTATGTCTCAAAGGGAACCGTCGAAACTATAGAAATGAATCGTTTTAGTAGGAAGCCAATGGATATTTGGGAATCTTGAGACCATATTCAAAGTTTGGATCGAATTTGAGACACCGAGGCATCACCCAGACAAGGCGGGGAGTAGACTAAGAGCTCGAGTGGACAAGGGAAGGTCTAGTGGTTGATTTCTTGAAGGATTCTCAAAAACATGTTTTGAGGTGCATTTTTTTTTGAAGATGGTAGTCATATGACATGTGGTAAGGTTGCAGATTTTGTCAATGTGACAGGTATTGGATGAAAAAGATCGAAGCGAAGCCACTGCACGATTTCAGGAGGGGAGAAGGATCAGGCAAAGTTGTGAAACCCTTCGGGGAATCGGTGAAGCTTTGAATTGGTCTCTCTTGATTTGACCTCTGAGGTGTCATTTTTTTGTCATTTTGTATCGGTATCCGCAGCTAACAAAACTCTCAAAGACTTTTAGTGCTGCATTTCTACTGTCAAAGTGGCAATGCCTGACTTCTTGCGAATAGATAAGGCTGATTTTTGCACTATTTGCCGTGATGCTTGCAGGAGATCCAGGCAGCCTTTGAGCAGATCTGCAAAGGAAATCGCAGGCGACATAGTGAGGAAACGGAAGTACCTAATCAATATATTCAAAGGTCAATGTGCGATGTTATTTGAGAATACCTTTGAACTCACCAGCATTTGATGTTCCTAGGAGAAGTTTGCCGGTGAATCACAACTCACAACCACCATGCTCAGATTGAGATAGTATGTCCATATGCCCACTCGATTACGCCCATTTGCAAGGTTGGAGTGGGTTTCTTGGCAAAAGCAGGGGACAGATGTCCCAACACCTTTTTGCAGCCTTGAATTTCTGGTGCGCAGTCTTTTGAAGAATGTCATCTTTTCGCTTTCCTAGAGGTAATGATTCAGTAGGGATTTTTATATAAATGCTTCACCCCAATGAAAGGGGGTCTTCTTTCTTTTCAATTCACTACAAGGTTGTATAGTGTGTCGGAAATTACACGCCCGAAGTGTCCCCTCCAAATTCAGCCTCCATCTTCCGATCCAGTAAGGACCTGGTGCCCCTCTTCAAAAGCGAACTCATTTGTGCTTGTGAAGGTGGAAAAAAAATCAGGTAGTGGGGATATGTAGCAGGACTCTGGGAATTCAGCAAAGTTGTTTTATACAAAAGACTAGAACAGAGTTTCTCACTGAAACAAGGGCTATGAATCAACAACCATTTCCATCACTGTGCCACGCTGGGATGTCATCCAACTTGGGCTCCCAGGTGGAGATCTTTTAACGGTGAAGATTCTGTTGGAAGATGCAGCGGATCTCAATGCTGTGGACAACACTGGCC
Organism: Breviolum minutum Mf 1.05b.01; assembly: GCA_000507305.1. Classification (NCBI taxonomy): domain Eukaryota; class Dinophyceae; order Suessiales; family Symbiodiniaceae; genus Breviolum; species Breviolum minutum. The sequence continues at coordinate 79,752 of DF240962.1, read as the reverse complement.
GTACTCCGTTAATGTTTGCAGCTGGGGCTGGACATTTGGAGGCCGTTTTGAAAGGTTGTGAAGAAGCTGTGAAGGATCCAGTGAGATAAGCAACAGAATAAAGGAATATAAAGGAAATGTCTTGGTTTTCCTGGCCACATGCATCCTGCTGTTCGGTAAGTCACATAAAACTTTTTTGCCCATGCCATGATGAGAGGTCATAAGGCTTCTCTTGGAGCGCCAAGCCGACGTGACCATGCGAAACTGTGCCGGTCACACCTGTGTGACTTGTCGGACAGGTTTTGTCTCTGCATATTCAGAAGTATAACTAACCTCGGTTACAACACTTGTCACATCGACTATCAGGCCATCAAATCTGCATCCTGTCAAACTTTAGTGCCCAGGTGATGTTTGCTGTTGGCGGTGCCCTCAAGGTGGCATCATTCGGGGTGAAGCCACAAGCTGTTTATCCAATGTGTTGGTGTTGGCAGGTGCAGAATCTTGGGAGTGACCGTGCTGAAGAATATCTTCAAGCCGTGCAGATCCTTTTGGATCAAGGCGATGGGAAAACCCAGTGCCATGTAAAAACGATGCAGAAGAGAGAGATTGTGAAGTCATAAATTGATACTGATTATCATCATTTAATATCATTTCCATTGAACTCAATTGTTGTGGGTATTCGTGGAATCTCCACGATTTCTTAGAACGTTACACCTGGTCAGGTGCTCCAGTAAATGGGGTTACTGCCTATGGCCTTTCTGCCTTGATGCTTGCAAGTACCTCAGGCCCGAGAATGAAAAAAAACAAGGATGATGTTGAAAAGTTGAAAAGAGTGAATCTTTAGACAAGGATGTTTTTTGTTCTTTTAATGATCCTTTCAAGTTTTAACTACATTTTGTCTACATGTACATATCATGTACATACTTGGAAACAAGAGATTGACACAACTTCTCTTCAACAAGGTGCCTGGCAGTGTTGCCAGGTCGAGTCGACATGGCAGAACTCTTGTTGGAGCGTGCAGCCGATGTGTCATTGGCTTCGGAGCCTTGTATGAGAAACCCCAAATTAACGTAGCAATGGGATACACCATGGGATGTTATCCTAAACTTCCTAAACACATTCTATGTGTGTATACAGTATTACATAGATACATATATACACATTATATGATATCACGTTCGACATACTCTATGACTCTATAAATCTATCAAGGGTAAAATGACACACTCTATACAAGCAGCACGACCTCAATTAGAAGCATCGTAGATCTATTGATTCTAACTGATGTGTAGGCGTAGAATATCTTCTTGAAGTAAAATGGCCAGACTCCCAACCAACCCACCAAGGATATTGGCTTAACTGCACTGGTCATGGCTTCAGACAAAGGCTCAGCACACAACAAAAGTGCTTTGACATCGGTGTCGACTTTTCTGTTCTTTTTGTCCTATTTGCATGGAATGTCTCAGACACCTTTCTTCAGGCCACGTTGCGACGGTGAGACTCTTGCTAGCGAAGAGGGCGGATGCAAATTGCAGACATGGGTATCTCAGCATGATTCATGTTAGATTGTCCAATGTGCATTGAGCTAGTAAACAATGAACAAACTGTCATCAAATCAAAATGTCCGTATAAATAAGCTTGTAGAATTTAATACAGCAATGATGCGATGATAGTTACTGAGAAGACACATCAGTAGAACAGTGATGCAAAAGAGCAGTCTTTCAGAGTGTTGCACTGACTTTGCTGGTAAAGGAATGGCAAAACAGCGCTCATGTCCGCTGCAGCGCAAGCGTGACTTGGTTGCATAATAGTGTGAAGCCCCACGGGTTTACGCGCAACATGGGGTATGACTCTGACTGTGAGATATAAAACTGTGATAATTGTAAATCAAATCGGCATACAGTAAATTAAGAAAGGACCTATCATGAGGCACTAGAAACTCTGAAAAAGGGAGCCATGTGAGACATCCGTGGTCCCAGGTATACAGAGGTGGTACAAGTGCTCTTGCACCACTCTGCAGATGTGAATGCCAAAGCAGACAATGGTTATTCTGCACTCTTGTGACCTGGCCGTAATTTCGTGAGAGACATGAGTTTCTGGGAATTGATGCTGCCATCTACCGCCAAGCCAAACAGAATCACTGTTTGATTGTGATCTTGAAGGTCAAAACATTCAGAACCATGATGTGACTCACCAGACTGTATGTTGCAGGTATGCAGTTGAAACACAACTCAAGGACTGTCAATGTTGAATTGTTTGAACTTGCAAGCTGTGTTTTCGTCATATGTTTCGTCAGGACGGTCTCGTTTGCCCAATTGAGGGTTCCTTGCAGAAGCCTGGATTGGAGGCTGGGAGCATTTGGGACCAACTTTTTCTGGCATTTCGAATCCTCGTCAGGAGACAGTTCGAATCTTGCTGGACTCAGCAACTTTGGCAGCATAGATCAACACTTCATGTAAAGATGCTGGAAATGAATGTCGAACGAACTTGAGGACTTGGACGAGACATCAGCTGTCGAGAAACGATATTTCAGAAGCTCTCACGCTCTTAATCACAAATCTTGACAGAGAAAAAATCTATCTTTATCTAATTCGTACTGGAGGGTGCCTATCAGCAGTTAAGTTGTATTTTTTGCTGTATTTTTCAGGTTGTTATGCTACTGTGTATGAATCTGCCTCAACGGCATCCTACTATATCCTATGTATATATGCATTTGTCACATCCCATGACACGAGACTACCCTTGATGAGGCTGCCGACCCAAACTTCATGGGTCCAAGGCGCTGGCTAAGGGTGGACATATCAGATGTGAAGGAGATAGGAGGAAATTGCGGGATTTGGGGTGTCTGTTTTTATCATGTTTCTTCGGTTTGACTGGCTCTCCGTTTAGAGCATGTTGAGCACGAAGTGTTGGGATGTAGTCCAAGAGAACAAGATGAAGACTGCTGGGGTTGTTCGTGTGAGATGCAACCACGAAGCCTTCGCAGCTGACTGTTACCTCGTTAGATATTTCTTTGCATTTTCGTTTTGGGATGGACAGCGGGCTAGGTTTCGAAGCTCAAACCCAATTTTACCCTTTCAAACCGCTTGCAGCTGCATCCGCCATGGCTGTCGTTCGGATGTTGCTCTCAATCTCAGTCTGTGTGCTGGAAGTCTTGGGTGAAGAGTCCTGCGACACTCCTGCCCGCTCGGCTGCTTTGTTGCAAAGCTCTGTTCATCGCAACGAAAAGAGTGTGGAAGAGCCAAATGTCCTCAGCCCAGCAATGCTCTTTGGGCCAGGACCCATGAATCGTATGCGGCCTGGTATGGGCCCGCATCACATGAGACCTTTTATGGGTGCATATCCTGGCATGCACCGCTTCCCAGGTAATCCTGGCAGTGTCAATTTTCACGCCAGCTTACAAGGCCGCGGCGAAAGTACTTATGGGAGTAGCTATGGGGGTGGGTCTGCTGGTGCAGAGCTTACTCCATGTCAGAGCGCCAGTGAATGGACTCCAGACAAGGATTTCGCTGGCTATTGCGACACGTGGGGCTCAGGCATCACGTTCACTAAGGAAACCTGCGCTACCGAAGGGTGCGAGTACCAATGGGGATACTGCTACTGCAAAACGGAAGAGGGTTGTACTGCGGTAGGTGCCACTTGGAGTCTGGGCCGAACTAAAACTTTTTGTTTTCTTCTGGAATTTTTCTTTGGCTGCAGACATCTATAGACATCTATAGACTCCTTAACAGAAGTTCTCTTGGGGAAGACAAGCTTCAAGACGACAGCATTTCTGTCACCATGCAGTGCTCTTGTTGAAGCGGTGGTGGAAGGTGAAACAAGTACACATGGACAATCCAAAAGTCATGTTTGTTCCCTTGCCTGGCCGCGCTTTCCTAAGGCACCCGTACACATGCAGGATGCAATGGGAGAGCCAGGGTCCCGACAACATGGAGAAGATCAAAGAGGCCGCTGTAGATGGCACATGCGAGGGCAAAGATGTGTATGGTTACCAAGTGAAGGACCCCGAGGGTTTTTATGTTTTTCTTCACATTGGCACTGGTGGACAGTGGATCCTGAACGCATGTGACCACTGTGCACCATGGACCACTGTAAAAAAATTGTAAAAATCACAGTTCGAGCCACTGAAAGCAATGCATTTACTACGGCAGAAATCGTGCTGCCAAGCGAGCAAGCATTTCATCTTTCAATTTTCAACTGTCAACATTATCCGGTCACCATTCATGTCCATTCCTACTCTCTTGGATTTTAGATCAAATTGATGTGATATGTGTTAATATGTGTTAATATGTGTGATATGTTTGGACGAAGCAAAATCGCATGGCAGTGAGCTCTTGGCACATTTCGAGCTGAAGACACAGCAACAATAACCAATATCGCCAACGCAGGACATGGTGTCATACCCGGCAGCCGAGTGCTGCAACGACTATCCGTCGACAATGTGTGAAAAGAATGTTCAGCCCATGAATCCTTGCCTGAATCAAGAGGATTTTCTTCCAGATGCCTATGCCTACACCAGTTGTGACCTGTCGGAAGTGAACCCCACGAAGCGGCAATGCGAGGCAACTCCAGACTGCAAAGAGCAATGGGGCTGGTGCGAGTGCAAGACCAAGAGTGCATGCGAGCTGTTGGGAGGAAACTTTTATGGAGGAACTTGCCAGGAGGAACTGAAGTGGTGGAGTCCTGGTGATCACAAAGGTGTGAAGGAGGCACTTGAGAAACACACCTGTCAAGGCGTGAAGGGAAGCTATGAAGGTGACATCAAGTACAGAGTTGACTGGCTCGGACACAGCTGCTGTCTTTCCAAAAAGTCGATTTGCGAGGAGTTGGACAACTACAGCTCTCATAACTCCGGCATGTACTGAGGTCATAGGGCAAGTACTGGCAACATTGGGCAAGTATTCTGCCTGATGTTCCTTTTGGCCAGAAGTGCCTGCACAGGTCCCAGTGTGGAGTATTTTTCAGCTCCCACTTCAGTTCCCTTTGAGAAAAGTTGTTGTGAAGCCTCATGCTTTGTGAATTTCGGCATGGCCTCTTCTCAATCTGTCTAAAGTGCATTTCCTCATGAATTGGTATTTGTTGTCCTTGTCGAAGGCAGCAGACAGCGTTGGAGGTGGTGGCAGCGACTGGAAACACCATGCTGCTGGCTCTCCTGGACTCGTCCAAGAAATTGTGAGTTTGGAATGGCTTCGGTTTAGACCTTGTTGAAACGTAAAGGAACTCCTTCACTCTGAATGAAGCGATTATGCTACACATTGACAGGTCCCAGTGAAAAGTTCCACCTGTGAGTTTCAGGAGCGGCATAGCAATGGATCTCTGAAGTCCAAGAGCAGAGACAATGCAGGTAGCATGGGTGGGCTGCTGGCATTCTTTTTCGACTATATATGCAATGCTATGCTAGAAATATGTAATACGTAATGATGTACCGATGCACTGATGCACTGTGATGATGATGGTGATGATGACGACGATGGCGTCGACGATGACGACGACCACTAGGACCACGACGACGAAGACCACGACGACTAGGACGCGGACGATGACGACGAACATGAGGAGGAGGATGACGATGTAATGATGAGATTATACAAATGCTTGGGGTTGCCTGTCATGATTATATAGACGTGACGAAGATGTATGTATGTGACCAGACGGCCAATTAAGGCGAAGAGTTGCCACATCTAAATGTGGTCTTTAATGGCTGGAAATGAACAATTGTTTGGAAAACGAGGTGGTCCGCCACTAAAACGAGTGAACATCAAATATTCCACAGCTTTTGATCCTTTGATTAGTCAACCTTGACTTTCTGATGAATGAAAGAAAGGGGCAATGCGGCCCTGTTTGGGATTTGCTTGAGGCCGTTCTAAGAATCCGTGGCCGACTCAGCAGAAAGACAAGGGGGGGATGTGAGTTGAGTATAAAAAGAAGTTACACTTCAACACCAGGTGGTTGGCTGATGCTTTCCGATGCCTTTGTTGGTGCCAGTGACCTCTGGTGAATTGTTACCCGCATTGCTGGCAGAAAAGAAACACGGGTTTTCGGTTGACGGCAGCATGGAAATGGTTTGCTGGGAACGGCCAGCTTCAGAAATGCTCCAACTTTCTATCAACAAAAACAACCGAGCAGTACTGAAAGAAGCAATTCTTCTTCTTTTCCGCCTTGCTACTACTACTACTACTACTACTACTACTACTACTACTAGTACTACTAGTAGAACTAGAATTGAGAAGCTTTTTTTCCCTTGGTAAAAGAATGCTTTCCACTGCCAGTCTACTGTCACTATTGCACCCCAAACGGGGTCGGATACCAATGACACAATGGAGGAAGCTCAAGATCCATGACATGCGAAAAACCTGGCATAAGCTGATCTCCACTAGGGAGACTAAACAGCTAGCGTCATTTAGCTAACGCCTCAAGGTCATTCCTGTTCATTGCTTTTGTTGGCTCGAGGTAGGAACACTGTTCTGGTGTCATGAACCTTTACCTCAGCCGAAACACTCACACATGCTTGACAAGGCCACTGGAATGAATAGCCATCAGAAGAACTTCACTTCGAACTGTCAGTCATTGAGGTGAATTTTTGTTATTGTTTCCTGAACAAAGGGTGAGCAAGATTTACTGCAGTCTTTAGTGGGCATTAGATTTTGCTCCAAGTTGGATTTGTTACACATGGATTGGCGATGCAGTCGATCATAGTGCTGGGATCCTCAGTGCACTTGAACATGTGCACCTGTGAAGAGTCGGGAATAAAGTGCCATGATCAATGATCCGTCTGTCTTACTTATGAATTTAGGGAACAAATTTGACAAATTTGACCAGGATGGCTCATTGTAGCCATGATTTTTATTGGACTATTTAAGATATTAAATCTCATCTGATCTTTTTCGAAAGATTCCTTCGCCGAGGACCCATGGTGGTACCGATTCTGCTGGGGACGTGTTGAAACAAGGCACCAAATTTGGTTATGCGAATGACCTATTGGAGCTGGGCGAGGAGTTGGGCAGTGGGGCGGCGGCCAAGGCGGGGGAGTTCCAAGGGTGAGTCATGTGAAACAATGGTTGTTTTTTGTCATATCTTTAGATATTTAGAGATACATCAATGTCCAAAAAGTATCAAAAAGTACGGATTGTAGACTAGTATGACTCTATGACTAGTAGAGACTTACTGACAAACAAAGAAACTTTGCAGCAGCTTTCTGGACAGGAATAAGGAGGAAATTCTTGTCACATAGTTCTTGTCCGCTGAAGCTGTTTGATGATGGAGAGGTCTACGTGTGCAGAAGACTGAACACCGGAGAGGAACTGGCAGTGAAGGTACCTTTGCGGCTTGAAATTTTAGTGAAGCATTGTAGGGGATACAATTGAGGATTTAAGACTTTTTGGTCTGGTTTCATTTCGCAGCACAATGCTTGTATGAAGGTTGAGTCGATGATATACTGAATCAAGCAGAATACCTGTCGTAGAAGAACCTGGGTATAGATCAGTAGCTACTGTTAAGGCGGCAGATTGGTTTGCCAAACATTGCAGAAACTCTGGCGCCCAGGTGATCAATTTGGGCAAATTGAGACTCATGAATGATTTTGAGGGTCATCTGGTCTCTCTGACATGCGTTGAAACAATGAAAACAACTTGAAGCATCTTTAGCCCTAAAGCACTCCTAAAGCATTCTAAAGCCAAATTGCCTGAAGTTGGGTATTAATTATTATTTCATCGACCTGCGCCATTCTGATCATGCTGAGATATGGGACGTTTTCTTTGCATTTTCAATGGATCCTGCATCAATTTTGGTTCAAGTCCCATTGGCCATTTGCGGTGTCGCCAACGTCTTGAGGATGGGTGGCCGATCAGAGGAGCCCAAAATTGGCCAACCACAAGGGTAGACCAGGGGTCTTTTTGATGGTACAAGCATATTTGCTGAATGGTTTCAGGAATGGGGCAAGATGATGCAATGCAACATGTATTTGAAATTCACTTTCATGTTCTCAATGTCGATTCATAGATCGCTTAATGATAGCGTAAACTTCCAACATAATTCTCTAATTCTAATGGGCCAGACGACCTTTCCAATGACGCAGGATCAAAGCCAGAGTGGCAATGTGTTGCTCTATGCCCCTTGGAGTTGAACTTTCTCAAAGACTCTGACATAGTCACATAGTCTAAGCATTTCTTTTTCATTGGCAAGGGTCCAAGAAGCTTGGCAGCTTGGCTTTTTGAGGTCATGGTGGCCATCTATGTCTTTCTGTTGATGATGGTAGCCAAGATCGCTCACAGTCGGAAGAAGCGGGTCGCCGCCGATGAGGGCGAGGTCGGCTGAGTGATTTTTCACAAGATATTATATACTTGTCACTTAGATGTGTTGGGGCCATGATGTTGGTGAGAGTTGCAGGGTGTTGTAGTCTGAGGATTAGGACTCTTGGTGTATGGTTTTTCTTGATTGGGCCTGCTTCTTTAGCGGCCTCATTGGGATCTTCTACAACTTCTTGACCCCGCATTCTTTAGCGGCCTCACGAGGCGAAATGTCACTGGTTGATTTCACAAACATCTAAACCACAACGCAACCCGCCTGCAACGAAAAACCATCACATGGCATCAGGTGAAAGCACACTTCGGTGGCTCCTTTGGTGCCTTCACGCTATTTCTGACCACTTTCTCCACTGTCTATTCAGGTTCCTTGTTTGCGTAGAGCAAAGAAGAAACACCATGTGGTCAACGTGCAAATGCGATCAAATGAAATAGCTAGACATAGTGGCCAGCAGATATGCATCCCAAAAACTTGCTCCAGTGGGGTGTGAGAAGTCGGCAAGGATAGGAGTGGTAATAACAATGACAATGATGTTAATGATAATGAACATAATAGCAACAATACCAAGAACAAAAAGCCAATAGTAATAGCAATAGTAAGAGTACGAATAGCAATAGTGATTATGATAACAGCAAGTCTTGTGGTAACAAGTAATTGCAAGAGGAATAATAGTAACAATATTAATATGAATATGCAATAGTTGTTGAACATAGTTGCTGATATTAGTTTTGATAAAAATTGTTGAGAGTGATTGTTGAGAATATTGGTTGATAATAATTGAAGATAACTTTTGTTGTTGGTAATTGTTGACAACAATGATGACGATAAGAAATAGTAGTAGCAGCAATTGGTACAGCAGACATGTTTCTACTATAGCTTCAAAATAATCTCAAAGCACGACGAGTGAACAATACAACGTCTCTCAATTAGGACAGTATGTCAACATTACACATGGATAATATTATATATACATATATGTATGTATACGTAGATGTATATGTAACACTGTGGTACCGTAGTAACAAAAACAGGCTCCAGTCCTTGTCGCAAGATTCAAAAAGATATCATAAGATCATATCCCATGCCACCCTGAGGTTTCACGGTGACTGGCATCCCAAATGAAGCCTTCTCGAAGGGTTTCGTGTCTGTGCGATGGGTGGGAGCCACTTTGGTCATCGTCGCTAGCATGTTGTTGCTCTATCCAAGGCAGGACCGACCAGTGATTCGATTTGTTGCCAACAAAGTCAGGATTGTCAGATTTGGGACGAAAAAACCGATGGTTTGGATTCTGGATTCGCTGTTTTAGTCGCATCCAATGATCCAGCACGAATGCTGCATTCTTGCAGGCTCAGGCGTTTGGCGGTGGAGCGCAAATATGAGAGTCCAATGGACTTCATCACGGACTGGCGGTTTGACTGGTGACAACAATCAGTGAGATTGCTTTCTGTTTAGGAGATGGCTGAAACCATGCAGAGCCAATCAGTATCTTGTGTGAACTGCATATGTCCTACCTAGTGTGTACAGTAAACGTAGAGAGCTGGGCTATGGCTTTGAGTGGGGTGAAGGACCGCTATGGCACCCAGCGGTTGCGCTTGTTGTGTGCTTTATGCGGCATCATCCCCATGGTGATTTACATCACAGCGCAGATGATCTCCTTTGCAGCTATGGTAGAAGGAATGACCTTGCAGCTTATCCCCAAGTATGCCTGCATGCATCTTGAAAGCACATTGAGCATACACAATGACAATTTTGGAAACTGGTGAAGGACGGGAGACTTTTTGTCGCCATCTGCAGCATTTGTGATCTGACACGAAAGCTGAGGTTGATCTTCTGCTTGCTGATTCTAACGCTGGAGGTGCTTGGTGGCATGAACAGCGTGGTGCTGACAGATGTTGTGCAGTGCATTGCCACCTGTCTATGTTGGAGACTGGTGAATCTATCAGAAACGCCGTTGCTGCTACGGATTTCTGTGATGTTCTGATTTGCATCTGTATCATATGCTTACCTTCACAATGCCTAGCAACTGACACATTTCAGTCCTTCTGATGATCATCGGTCAATGAGCTGCAATTAATAAAGGTGTTTGGATCCACCTAGGACCTATAGTTTGATATCATCCACCAGCATCAATCAGGTGATGATTGCTTCTTTCTTGGTGGTTGGTGGTGTCCTTGCAGCTCAATATGGCTCCATTCCAGACATTGGACCTGCAGATTGTTCGTTTCTGGAAAGCGTGTCAGCTACGGCCGCCAATGACTTTGCAGTTCCAGCCAGCTGCGAAGGTCCCGATTCCAGCTGCGTTGCTGCAGGCTGCATCGCAGCTGTAAAGCCCGAATTCTACGAGTTTCCATCTCGGTCGACTTTATGCGATATCATCTTCTTCCTGATCAATATGTTAGCTGTCGAGACCTTAGCTGGAATCTGGTATTATGTAACAGAATGATGATTAAACGTGCATATAAATTGGAATGCATACATATATACATATATACATATATACATATTTACATATTTACATATATACATATATACATATATACATATACATCATATACATAAATGTGTATATATATATATACATACACACATACATAATGTAAATAGCAGGTGTTATCATGAAACATCCCTGTCGTTCGATTTATTTGATGTTCGCGTTGAGTTTGTATCTCTCACCAAGGCACCACTCCAACCCCACATGGTCCAACGAGCATACATTGCTTCCAGCGATGCCAATCTGCGGATTGTCATGGCGGCGATGTTGGTGGCACCATTTGTGGCACAACCGCCAGGGATTGTCATTGGCTTAACGAAGAGTGCCTATAATCCAAGCTTTCCTCTGGTAAATCAAGATGCTACTGCCTTTTCTGGTTTGACATCCCAGTTGAAGATGACAGGACAAACAAAAAAGTTGAAAGATGTTGAAAAGTATTTGCTGGTGAAACAATTTGGTTACTTGTTCACTCATCAAGATCGTAAGTCCTAAGTTTGGTTCCGTCCAAGTTACTTTAAAACTAATAAAAAGGTAGTCTAATGACATACAATTTCGACCTCGACGCATGCTTTCCCTGAGGACCATTTCAGTATTTCCTTGTGACCTTGATGACATGCTCGTGTTTAGCTGCCATCATGTCCACTGCAGACAGTGCACTGATGGGGGCCTCCAGTATCGTTTCCCTGGACATCTTCAAGGGAACTCTTTTCCCGTCCATGTCCAAGAAAAATGTGGTTCGATTTGGAGAATTGACTTCGGTGGTGATTTGTAGCCTAGCATTTTTTCTAGGCATGTTTCTGAGTGATGACCAGATGGGTGTTATTATCATCTTCCAAAATGGCATGTTGATGCAACTTCTCCCAGCCTTTGGATTTGGCCTCTTTTGGCCGATTTGTGAGCGACCGGTTTGCTCCGGAATAGTAGCAGGTCTTGTGTCTTTGATCATTCTAACCATCACCGGGAATCCTTTAGATGGATATGTCCCAGCAGTCAACGTCTCGGTTTTTGTGAACTTCCTCACCGTGGCCTTGATGTGCGTCTTTGCACCTGGGCCATCCAGGGAGAAAGAGGAGCAGTTAGATGTGCCACAGATCCGTACCTCGGTGACAAACCCACCACCATGACGAAGTGGAAAGACAGGCAAATCCTCGTTTTTACCCCAACAAAGCCAGATGGAATTTTTCATGGTTTGGATGATAGATGATGATAGCTGGAGGGAAAGGGGACTGATTCACATGCTGATGGGAAACAAAACGAACATGAAATTCGATGCACTTTTGGATCCGGAAAAAGACTTGTTTTTGTCCTTTCCATGCTTTGTATGACTTTACAGCCCACCCTCACCTTTTCAACTGCAGGTAGTGTGATGTCAACTTCCCGTGAGCCCAAGTTGGTCTTGATTGCCTTGATGGTTGGCATTGCCTTAATCTCTGCTCCGTGGTATGGTTCCGTAGGGTCAATAGAACCAATGATTTTAGGAGCACCACGTTGGGCCATCATCCAAATGCTGAGTTTTGTGGTGATTTTCTTCCTGGGTATCGTAGCTGCAGCTCTTTGGAAGCCTCCCCAAAACGAAGCCACCAAAGCGGTGAAGATGGACATGGCTGGAGTGGCCCCCTCCGAAGCTGAGACGGCCTCGACGGAACATGGCCCGGGAAAGATGTGAAATCTGATGTGAGGAGTGAGTGAGTGAACACCCAATTTGCAAAGGCCAAAGTAAAGGTGTAAAGTCAGCCATGCAAAGGCCGTGCACAGAATTTCCCTCCTCTTTTTATAGAGGCAATGCCTCTGCATAATTTATGAATATCTGTGTTTGCAAGCTGCCCTGCCTCAAGAGCAGGGCAGTAGCTGTTGTCTTTGAGAATCGGTTGGGCTGCAAAGGCCGGATCTTGTACCGTTGTGCCATCATCCGCATGGTGCTTCCTCAAGGTCGCTCAAGATGGCAGAACTTAGCCCACACCAAAAGCACGTGAAATTTGCTGATGCCAGTTGTGTGTTGGTTATCTTGTGGTTTGTAATTCATGGTCAAGGTTGGTTGGTGAGGCACAAGGAACACGGATGCTGAGGGATTGGATCCCTTGCAACAAGCCCAGTTGGGTGATGCCAGGTGAAAATGAATCGTGAAGTACAGATCCTGCAGGGTCTATCAAACCCCAGGACAGCACATCAATTTGAAACGATTGGAAAGGCCACTCTGAGTGAATCCAGTAAATCCTTGAATAATTGGGGATAGGGATGGTGGATTGTGGTGGCACCAAGTGATTTCTTTTCTTTCGTTGCCAACCATTTTGGCACCGTTTTCGGGTGCAGCACCACCAGCAAACATAATGGAACAACACCGTGAAAAGTCCAATAAAGTAGGGAGGTTTCCAAGCTACATTGACTTACATCAAGAACTTTGTTCATTTTTATGCTTTGATGGACTGAATACGACACATTTTTAGCCTGGACCCCCCGGCAGTCTTTGTCAGGATTGTGAACCTGCATGCAGTGCACCGAACAAAGCAATGGGTTTTCCTGGCGCTTTGGATGCATTAGAACTCTTTCTGTATCTGAGTTCAACCAGTCGCATAAATGAGAGGGGCAAAGGGACTCTAGCTGGATCTTTCAAATCTGTAAAACATGACATGTGTGTATCTCTCTAATTATAGTTCCAGAAAGCAAGTCCAAAGGTTGACATTCCGCTTTAGTTCGAGGATTTCAGCATTTTGGGCCCGAAATGAATCGATATCCAAACCACAGAGATCCTATGAATACCAATTGATCCAGGAAGGTTGGCAAGGTTTGTCTAAAAGGAAAGTTGTGATTGGAATTTTTGAGGGCGAAGGACTTGGAAAAGAGCTCATGGTGTGTAACCATAAACTGTTTGGAGAGAGAGATGAGCTGCATTGCGGTTCGAAGTATTACATAATGAAGCTAAGTACGATGAAGCAAGGAAACATGGTCAGTACTTGTAGCTGTGCTATTGTTCACCTCATAAGGAGATTGACATAGTTGTCATTGCCTGCGACTGGGTAGCCAGCCATCTCTGCATGACGGTCACCTGCCCTCTGAGGTTATGGAGTTGGTGAAGGGTGGCGAGTTGTTCGACGTCATTGTCAGCAACAAGACCATCATGGGGGAAGGGCCGGTGCTAGGGCCAGTCCAAAATGCAAACATAAGACCATTCAGAGTGATATAATATGTATACATATATATATATATATATATATACATGTATATGAAATTTCATGGGATATGATGCTAGATTTTGATTGATTTCTACTGTTTTCATTTGATTTCCAACAGTGCCTGCAAGGAAATATGTCAAGCCGACGGGCCCATCATGAGCTATATCTCATTTACTTCAACGATGCCAGGACCTTGAACGAAGTCGAAGCCAAGTACATCTTCCGACAGTTGCTTGAAGGCTACAATAGCTACATGCAATTGTTTTGAATCCCATGCATTTGACCATCAAATCTGATTTGTGTTTCGGATGATTTCCAGGATATGAATTTTCTCCAAACTGTGAATGTGATTTCTAGTGTATTGGTATCGGGTTGGGTGTTGGGTGATTCGGCTTTTAACACCTTGCCAGGTGTTGGATACATGCACAGTAAGAATGTGATCCACCGAGATCTCAAGCACCTTGGAAGCGTTGAAACCGGAGAAGCCTTGAGGGTGGAGGTTTTGATCCCTTCGAGCTTTGCAACAAAAAGACTGATACATACTACAATCCAACAACAAATCTGCTTCTGAGTTCATTTTGATCATGATCATCATCGAAATTCATCATTATAGTCGTTCTCACGATGCATCCTCCCTGGTCATAATCTATCATCATGGATCATGCTATCATGGATCATGAATCGTGCTAGACCACACTAAGGCCTGAGAACATCCTCATCTCATCTAGCCGCGAGTTGCCGCCTCCCTTGCTTCTCGGCAGAGGGGCCAACACCAACTTCACCACAATTCACCACACGTGGTTCAGTATAACCAGCTTTAATATGACCATTTACATCCAAATTTATAGTGCCAGTACAACCCGTTTGTTGGCTGATGATTGGTAGGGAGGGAGCCCAAATCAAAATTGTAGCAATGGGCAGCGCGGTTGCTGAGGAGTGGTACCTTACGTGAGGTGAAGATTGCAGATTTCGGGTTGTCAAAAATCATCAACGAGGCTGGCAAAAAGCAGCCGGTGCCTGGTAGCTGGTGTTTGAGGGGGTTGATGGAATTTGAATATCTGGAAAACTTCAAAAGTGATATCACGTGATATATAATTCAGGTATATATATATATATTTGTAGTGATTACAGTACAGTACACTTTATACTTTTAAAAGCTGGAGTTCAGTGTTTCATGGGAGCACTAAGGTTCCCAAGCACATCTCATTGGATGTTTCAAGCCCAGGATCGTACCACATTCACCTTTTAACCCTGTGATTGGTGACAAGATATGAAACAACTGCTTCAAAAGATGCAGATATATATAGGCTAGGATTTTGTTGGCTCCATAGCATCCATGTCTCTTTCTGATGAATTGCTGAGTCATTTTTTGTGCTGGGGATGTTTTCTTGGGATTGTTGCGACACTCGTCATCGAAGAGACTCCAGCTCGCCATCGTGTGAGGGCTCCTCCTTCGCGAAGACCTTTGTGGGCACGCCGCAGTATTGGGCCCCCGAGGCCAGCTGGTTGCGTTGGATGAGGTGTTGTAGTGGGCCTTTGAGTGGATATGGTATTGAAATGAATGATAGGTATATTGATGGCATTGAGCAATGGTTTGGTTTTTCCTTCCCTCCCTTTCTCTCTCTATACAAGGACTATTAAAAGACATTTTACATCTTTACAATTCTTTATATAGTATTCTTCATGTGTTTTGCAAATAGAGAATTATATACATCTCATTTCAAAACGTATTACTTGAATGCCCACGAAGCCTTCACAGATGACTCTTACCTTGTTAGACATTTCTTTGCATTTTCGTTTTGGGATGGACAGCGGGCTAGGTTTCGAAGCTCAAACCCAATTTTACCCTTTCAAACCGCTTGCAGCTGCATCCGCCATGGCTGTCGTTAGGATGTTGCTCTCAATCTCAGTCTGTGTGCTGGCAGTCTTGGGTGAAGAGTCCTGCGACACTCCTGCCCGCTCGGCTGCTTTGTTGCAAAGCTCTGTTCATCGCAACGAAAAGAGTGTGGAAGAGCCAAATGTCCTCAGCCCAGCAATGCTCTTTGGGCCAGGACCCATGAATCGTATGCGGCCTGGTATGGGCCCGCATCACATGAGACCTTTTATGGGTGCATATCCTGGCATGCACCGCTTCCCAGGTAATCCTGGCAATGTCAATTTGCACGCCAGCTTACAGGGCCGTGGCGAAAGTACTTATGGGAGTAGCTATGGGGGTGGGTCTGCTGGTGCAGAGCTTACTCCATGTCAGAGCGCCAGTGAATGGACTCCAGACAAGGATTTCGCTGGCTATTGCGACACGTGGGGCTCAGGCATCATGTTCACTAAGGAAACCTGCGCTACCGAAGGGTGCGAGTATGAATGGGGATACTGCTACTGCAAAACGGAAGCGGGTTGTACAGCGGTAGGTGCCACTTGGAGTCTGGGCCGAACTAAAACTTTTTGTTTTCTTCTGGAATTTTTCTTTGGCTGCAGACATCTATAGACATCTATAGACTCCTTAACAGAAGTTCTCTTGGGGAAGACAAGCTTCAAGATGACAGCATTTCTGTCACCATGCAGCGCTCTTGTTGAAGCGGTGGTGGAACGTGAAACAAGTACACACGCACAATCCAAAAGTCATGTTTGTTCCCTTGCCTGGCTGCGCTTTCCTAAGGCACCCGTACACATGCAGGATGCAATGGGAGAGCCAGGGTCCCGACAACATGGAGAAGATCAAAGAGGCCGCTGTAGATGGCACATGCGAGGGCAAAGATGTGTCTGGTTACCAAGTGAAGGACCCCGAGGGTTTTTATGTTTTTCTTCACATTGGCACTGGTGGACAGTGGATCCTGAACGCATGTGACCACTGTGCACCCTGGACCACTGTAAAAAATTGTAAAAATCACAGTTCGAGCCACTGAAAGCAATGCATTTACTACGGCAGAAATCGTGCTGCCAAGCGAGCAAACATTTCATCTTTCAATTTTCAACTGTCAACATTACCCGGTCACCATTCATGTCCATTCCTACTCTCTTGGATTTTAGATCAAATTGATGTGATATGTGTTAATATGTGTGATATGTTTGGACGAAGCAAAATCGCACGGCAGTGAGCTCTTGGCACATTTCGAGCTGAAGACACAGCAACAATAACCAGTATCGCCAACGCAGGACATGGTGTCATACCCGGCAGCCGAGTGCTGCAACGACTATCCGTCGACAATGTGTGAAAAGAATGTTCAGCCCATGAATCCTTGCCTGAATCAAGAGGATTTTCTTCCAGATGCCTATGCCTACACCAGTTGTGACCTGTCGGAAGTGAACCCCACCAAGCGGCAATGTGAGGCAACTCCAGACTGCAAAGAGCAATGGGGCTGGTGCGATTGCAAGACCAAGAGTGCTTGCGAGCTCTTGGGAGGAAACTTTTATGGAGGAACTTGCCAGGAGGAACTGAAGTGGTGGAGTCCTGGTGATCACAAAGGTGTGAAGGAGGCACTTGAGAAACACACCTGTCAAGGCGTGAAGGGAAGCTATGAAGGTGACATCAAGTACAGAGTTGACTGGCTCGGACACAGCTGCTGTCTTTCCAAAAAGTCGATTTGCGAGGAGTTGGACAACTACAGCTCTCATTACTCCGGCATGTACTGAGGTCATAGGGCAAGTACTGGCAACATTGGGCAAGTATTCTGCCTGATGTTCCTTTTGGCCAGAAGTGCCTGCACAGGTCCCAGTGTGGAGTATTTTTTCAGCTCCCACTTCAGTTCCCTTTGAGAAAAGTTGTTGTGAAGCCTCATGCTTTGTGAAATTCGGCATGGCCTCTTCTCGATGCAAATGGTATTACCAGGAAGGATGACACCATGTTGGTGGGGCATTTTTTTGTTGGGAAAGGTATCAAGCGACATTCCCAGGTCCTCAATGTACAAAGAGGTGGCGGCAGCTATACACAGGCGGCAGATTACTGGAGGCGGAGATCATCAGATGTTTTTCTGCGAGGTTTTTGGCAACCATGTGATTTGGCAATCATATATTAACTATGAAGAAGCAGAGGTTGAGGTTGTTAATGATGAATTACTGAGGAAACCCGACAATAAACGATGTCAAGTCCCCTGCACAGTGCCATGTTGCCAGCCTGGGTGCGGTACTCTTCGTGATGTTGGGTGGGCGGTATCCCTTTGATGGCAAAGCGATGCCCTTGGAGGAGAGTGTAACTGCTCAGCTGAGATTGTCAGTTGTTTCTGCGGAGATGGGTGACATATCTGGGCACAGTGCTAGCGTAAATATTAGTTGGGGAGAAATTGGACACAGTTGATATCAGCATTCTTAGTCATTGCTTTATTGATGAGTGACTATGGAAAAGTCTTGGCTCTAGCTGTCTAGATGATCTTGAACTTTCTCAATTTCAATCATGTTTTCACGATTTTCTTTCCTTCTCTCGCTTTGACATGCTACAAAGTCTGCAAGTAGACTATCTAACATCTATGACTCATATGCCTCCGTTTGACTCGCGCCCAAATGGAACTCGTATTCACTGCTATGTCCACAGGAGCAAATCCGAACAGCCAGCTACAGCCATCGAGCTCAGTCACCGTTTATGGGAGAAAGATTGACATTGGATTTTGCATTTTGGATGTTGAGGAGTTTTCCATTTTTTGAGATGCTCCTGTTGTTTTTTTTTAGTGCTTGCTCATGCCCTGACCACCTTCGACCAGATGGAATGATTGATAGAGACACTAGTAAATGTGTCAAACCATGTCAAACCCAAACTGTAAGAACTATTGCAGACGTCATGATCATGATCTTGATGATGATCATCATCATCCAACGTTGTTTCTCCCCAACCAAATGCCCTTCTCATCTCCCACGAATTTGTCTATCCAGGCATGACCTCTGCTGCATGGCAACGAGTTTCCGAAGAGGCGAAGGAGCAGTCTCGGAATCAAGGAAGATGACATGCTCTCACATTCCTCGGGTTTTTTGCGACTGAAATATTCATCTGGTCAAATTGTAGCGACCTCAGTCCAAAGGTTAGCTGAGGAAGGGAAATCCCTTATTTCAGACAAGATTCATGAACAAAATCTATACTACATTCAATCACCTGACTTCCAGAAAACTTCTGGGGGGTTCGTCATTTTTCAGCTCGACCTACTGTTGGTGCGGGAAAAAGATCCGGCTAACTAGTTGATATGGTCAATAGACGTCAATAGACAGTTAGTCATCCCATAGATGGACAGTGTTTGATCAGTTTTAGCTGGTGCGAGATTGTCCTGCATTACAGCACATACCTGTAGCACCTGCAACAAAAATGTACAACAAGACTGGTTGAAATTCCATGGATGGAACAGGCAAGGTCCAAAAAGGTGTCAAACCTTAGTATTTAGGAGGGTAGCTGGTAGCCCTGCAGGACATGGTGAGAGGCTTGCTGAAGGTGAATCCAGCTGAACGACTGAAACTGGAGGAGACCAAGTTGTTCAACATTTTCAGATGATGACTGTTAACATGTGAGGCCAAGGGTTTGATTCAGAATTGTTTTGAGTCATTGGTTCAGTCATTGCTTTTGGGTGATGTGGTTTCCAAGATTGCTTTCAGTGTGTGGATGAGTGTTTCTTTCTTGAAAGCATGCCAGGACTGCATGGTACACCCTTGGCTGGCAGGCAGATCTAGGACCAAACGAACAAGAAAGGCTGAGGTACTGAGGTCACTAGACAGGTAAATGAGTCGTAAATGAGTCTACTAATGTCCTTCAATGTCCATCATGTCTACACTGACTCCATTTGCTTTCAAGATCTGCCATTGGACGTCTTTTTTGCGCAAAGGTGGAGTTCCTGCAGTTCCTGCATCACCGCCGGCGGCTGTAAGTTGGTGCGTTTGGAGCCATGTCATCTTTGCTCGAAAGCGGAGCTAATTCAGTACTCGTACCAAAACTAAGGACCATGCAGTGCTTTCTTTCGCTTAAACCGATCACGAAACATACGTCCTTTGGGAGAACTTTTGGGGATCCTGTATCTGTGGTCAATTTGAATCATTTTTCTCAGCTTGAAAGCCTGATTCTTTTGAAAAAAAGGTGCCAATGACAGATGTCAAGGCTGTCGTCACAGAGGCTTGGTGGGGCGTGGGGCCAGGGGAAAACCACGCAGTGCACCTAGCATCAGCCTGTCAGGTCTCCTCAGGCAAACCTACTTCAACTTCACCTGTGGCTCATGTCTTAGTTGCACTTCTGACCAGAGATTTACATCAGCACATCTGGATTTTTTGAGAATTTGGCGTCAAGATGCAGCAAACCTAGTATTTCTCCTTGGGTCTTGCAATTCCCAATTCTGTGAATCATACCTGGGATGGTTGGAATCCTTACAAATTACCTGCTATTCTCCGCACCAACCGGTTAGGTAGATCTCTTCCATCACCAACGTATCAACTGAAGGTGGAACATCCTTCGCACAGCGATATTTCTGGACGATCGGTCGGAGCTTCAGCAAATCAAAAGGTCATGCAAGTTGATAAACAGCATTCTTTGTGGCTTGTGTGTTTTCATCTAGGTACTGTATATCTGTATATATATATATACATATATATCATGTACAGATATATATACATATACTTATATATATCTAATTTATTAATCTGTAAATTCTATACATTGTTTTATTCAGCCATCTTACGCGACCTTTCTGCTTGACACAGATGTTTTCCCTCTTTGTCAGCTGTGATGCTCAAGACACTGAACATGAAGCGCTACAAAGTGCATCAAATAGTTTTCGCAGTAACCTGTGTCCAAGTTCTAAGAATCCTGTTGCCTCCCTCTACCTTTGTTGAAGCAAGGACACGGGAGGACTTGACTTTGCGAAGACATTTTTTTTCGAATCTTGGAGCACAAGTGTTGGGTGCATCAAGCACAGCTGCCATTGAGTCCACTGGTCCCACCTTCCGAACTCAACGGACAGTGCCTGAAATTCCAGTGGCCACTGCGGTGATTTTGCTACGGACTACGCAGGAAGCAGCCCTAGATTGGGGTGGGCCATTCAGCAAACCTGGGCTCTACCAAACGAACTTCAACAAGAAGCGCAGTGAAGGACTAGAGTGAAGTTTTGCTGAGCATGCTAGGAGAAAAATGACGAACTTGAGGAGGCAGTTGTAATCCATTGGCCGTTTGAACATCCAAAAATGTATAGTGAAGATATGTTGAGATATCATCAGACCTGTTGAGATACCTTGACTTTTAAAGCTTCCTTGACTGTGGATAAATACTCCTTGAGTCTCTGCAAATGACTTCTCACTTCTCATTTTCCGATTTTGTGTTCCCCCAACAAAAACCCAACAGCAACGGCCTTGCAAGGATTCGCTGCATTCAAGGAGCGCTATGCCAACTACGATCTGTCAGGTCTTTTGAATCAGACACAGTTGTTGGCCAAAGATCCGCGCACCAATCGATTCTATTTTTCCTTTTTGAATGAGGTTCAGTTTCGAACTCTGCAAGATGGTATTAAGCGAAGGGGAGAACAGGAAAGATTTGGTTTCAATGTGGGAACACGACTCTACCGAAAGATTCTGGAAGGTGATACAGTTGGACCACGGATTATTCAGGGAGACACCTATGATCCCAAGGCGCCGGTGAACATGTCTTCACCATTGTCTGGACTGTGGCCTCCCTTACAACCTCCTTTACCTAAGGGAGCCTTGGTGAGCGATTTGAGTGAAGGTAGCCAACGTTTGATGGACTACTTGCGGAGGGAAGGATATTGCAAGGCCGATGGTTGCAAGTTGCAAAGTGTCGTGAGACTCTACAACCTTTTAAAATGAAAAGTCATCTTTGTTTTGATTTTTTTTTGACGTGGACTTGGATGGTCTGCCAAATGTTCAAACAAATCATCAGCAAATCAATATCTTTTTTTCAGAGCCTTTATGAAGATTATTAAAAAAAAATCCCCTGTAGGATTTCACCTTGTCAAGCTTCGCGCTCGACAAAGATGGGCAACGTTTGCGTTTCGAATCTTTCGTCTCGGAGCCGGTGAACTTGGAAGCCACGTCGACGTTGATGCGCAGTCGTGGCTTCCCACCGCGTTACGACCAACGAATTCTTCAGGCTTATTTTGCCGACCGAGGCTATGACAGTGAATTGGACGATGAGTTAGGAAAGGATGGTAAGTCATCAATTGTTGGGGTGCGCACGAAATGGGTGCTGACACCTGATCCAGATATAGGTCTTGATTGAAGCAACTTCTGCAAAAGATAGGATGGAAGTTATACCATCCGAATTGTGGAGTATTGAATATTGACTTTGAAATCACGTGAATTCTAAATTTGTAGCTGACCCTTGTACAGGCCCAATGGACTTGTAAAAGAGCGGAAAGAAACATGAGTTGCAATCTGTAGTTCTCAAATTGGATCAAATCAGCGCATTTACATTCGCTTTAAATCCGAAAAAGGATCCGATAGGATCCATATTTACAAGCATTAATCAATCACCTCCATGTGTTGCTGAGGAAAGTGGTGGAAGCAGACAGAAGATGGAAGCCACCAAGAGTGGCGGCTCAAACACGAAGGTGCGCTTGGGGATTCATGAAAACTTGAGGATGTCTAAAGCATTCGTACCACCTAAGGGTAGCAGTAGATGGGCCTGGGGCATCAAAATTATTCTAACCATGTATCAAGTATCATGTTTCATTTGACTGGTGAGACCAAGTGCTCAACGGCTTCATGTAGCACTGATGAGGCCTCGGGATCAGAGGAGTCTCCTCAAGATCAAGGACAGAACAAGCAGGCAGAATGCGTGTGATGGCATGTGCCATGATATGCCACGATTAGAAAACTAGACCTCCAAATTCGATGGTCTCAATTTTCAGTGATGAATCTGGCAAGCGTCTTGAGCTTTGTGCACTTGCTGAAGATTCACAAAGTTGCGTCCAAAGAGTATGACTAGCATTGATCGTCAGGTTCCCATTGTCTTGGCTGGGAACGAATGTGAGAAGGACGAAGAGCAGGCGAGAAGCCAAAGTGTTAAGGGTTTTGATAGTTTTTTGCTACGCAAATCACTCATGCACTCAGAAAGCGAGACCAAGAGGCACTTCGGAGAGGATGTGCCCTCCGCCCGCCGGCAGGACCTGATCTTCTGCTTGAACGAGCTATTGAAACTTCAAGTGGATGCCTTAGCTGTTCAGAGTTTACCGGTCAGGTTGTCAATTTTTTGGGTCAAAGAAGTAGTTTGTGCAAAGTACGACGAGAAGTCACTTTTTTGGCCATACGGTATCTACCACTCAAAACTCGGACATATAGCAGGGATAGACTATAATATGTATCTTTCTCTATACATATGCAATAAAATCATGTGAACATAGATTCTTCTAGCAAAACAGTTCAAAACACGTCCCACATCAGGGTTTTGTCTTTTGGGCGGGTACGATCTTTCCGGAGCCACCTTACTGTTCCAGGTCTCCATTGCCAGTTCCCTCGAAGTGGCATGTTTGGCTTTCCGCCATGCGGACCCCGACAGATGCAATCTGCAAATTCACTTTGTTCAGTGTGTTGGATGCGTTGCCATGTCTTATTTGGACAGGACCGGGATTTGTCCGACAACATTCGGAGGGCATTCAATGAGGCCTTGTGTCGCATGTTCCTGTTCGATTCATATGCAAAGTTACATACAAAAATCAAAGACAATGAAGATGACCATGTGCTCCTCTCAATCCTAGCGAAAGGTTTCATCACCAACCTCTCTGATCATTTTCACTTTTTTGTTTTTCCGCTTTTTGTTTCATCAGAACCCTTCTTTCCGTAGAACGTCTCTACTGCAATGCAGAAAGGAGCCATTGGGTGAAAAACATTTACCATCATTGAGCATGTTCACTCACTCGTGGTGTCACCAGGCCAACAAACTCTCTTCCAAGGCTGCCACAGTGGTCTCAAACTATGCTCAGGTGGCACAGCAGGTGCAACTCCATGGGACGAAAAGTATGATCAGGTGAGATTGAGATACAACAAAAACATGAAAAACACTGTATCAAACTGCTATGTATCATTGTAACAAGTGAAACCTCTAGCGACTATCCAGGGATAAGATGGAGATTGCAGTCAGAACATGTCCAGCTCTGCAACAGAACCTATCAAGCCACAGGTGAGCCGAAACATTCTCCCAGACCTGAAGCTGGCAATCCAGGTGGAGTGGTCAAAGATGGATGTTGGTTGTTCCAGACTTCTAGGCCTTAAAGGTTTGATATGGCCATGCCTGTCAGCTTGTGCTACCCAATATGAATAGACTTTTCTCATCTTTTCTCTTTTTTGCAAAGGCACCAATCATAGCCATAGCTTCCAAGTATGTCCCATGGTGCCACCCCAAATTTGCGAACCAGGAAAAGGAGCCAAACTTGGCTGTAAGCTTGTGGGGCTCCCAGAGATTTCAAACATATTTCGATTTTTAGCCGCTGTCAATCCTTGGCAGAAAATGGTAGAAGAAACTGGACCAACTTCGGCTGAGGTTAGGAATTGTCAAGGATTGGGTGGCCAACATGAAGAAGGCCAGCACCCTTCGGAACAGTTCATCCATTGATGGCGTGCTGCCAAACTTTTGAAACTTGATTGTGTGAAGTGCCTTACCTCTGAATCAGCTCAAGTTTCCAAACTCCTCCCAGGATGGCGAGCAGATACAACATCTCTACTCCGACTTGCAACAGGATGGGGTGAAAGTCTGTGAAAATCTTCAACTTTCAACTGTAGTGCTTGCATCACCGCGTTTAATGGATTAAACAAAAATGTCATTGCAACCGGCCCTTTCCTTTGATAACTTCAGTGTCAACTGCCTCGCCAGAATGTCCATGATTTGATCCTTGGAGCTCAACGAGCAAAGAGTACAGAGCTGAGATGGACGCCCGAAGCAGCATGAAAAGTGCGTATGAGTCCGTATGGGTACCTTTTTTTTTGCGAAAGGGTACATTTATATGTATATGTATATGTAGATCGTAGATTAAAATGGATGTTAAGTTGAAGATGTCTCGTGAGTCTCGTGGCTTTGTTCGCGCAAATGGATTTGAAGTAAAAAAAATCAATGCCTCCTCGGCACAAAGGTGGCGCAGACCGACGACTGGCAGAATCATTGCAAGAACAGGTATCCTTAAGGGCAGACCAATTTTCACACTCAAGGGTGGATGGGACCGCCAACAAAAATTGATATTGAATGATGATGATGATGATGATGATGATGATGATGATGATGATGATGATGATGATGATGATGATGATGATGATGATGATGCCAACGACTTTCTTTATTATCATCATGATCATGATAATAAAAACAAATAATCATCATCCTGTTGCTTGTGATAACGACGGGTTCGAAACATTTGTGGATTTGAGTGTAACGGAAATCAAGAGGGTAGCAGGTTGGTTTGCGCGAGTTACGAGAGAGTAGGTCGCAATACCCCGGAAGCCTTTCTTATGCATTGCACATTGCACACTTATGACACTATTTTGATCGCTCGTAAAGAACGGCATTTGATCCCCTTCCAGTTACATGTGAATCTACAAGTAGGTACTGGTAGAGTCCCAAACGCTGGAGCCACTGTTTTTTTTTTTTTTTCGTCAGGTGGCAGACTTTGGTGGGTCATCAGCTGAGACAAAGTTGAAAACAACTTTAGCCAATCACAAGAGGTGATGCCATAACGGTCATGATTCATGGACATGAGAAATCCTCATTTTCCCAAGTTTTGTTGCATCCTTACAGTTCCAACGCATCGTTTCAAAACGTTTCCAGGCATCATCAAGTTCTCGCCCTGCCAGAAGGAGGACAGGTACAACAAAGACCACAAGCAACCAGCGCGGAAGGCTGGAAGCCGGAAGGAATCCTCCCCAACTTCGTACACCAGTCCCGCAGCCCAGCATACATACATCAAGAATACCGTAAATTTCACGTAAACAAAAATACAAAGACTATTTTCCCAAATCTCAACATCCAAAATTTCAAAACATAAATCTAGGATAAATTTCATTCAAAAGTATTCTTGAAATTATTCTACCAATTCTTCAAGACTTTTTAATGTTTGTTTGTCACTATGTGTTTTGCCCATCCACAGTTTCTACCAGTACATTTGCAAACTTCACACGCTATTTCAATCTGACTATATGCCGTCCTTCTATCTTTTCTGCCTTCCTTATGCTCTTCACAATATTTTCAAAATATTCAAGTCTTTCTCTCTGTGTCGTTGATGCTTCTCTCTGTGTCGTTGATGCTTCTCTTTCTCCTTATCCAAGCATCTCACGCAATATGTCCTATCTTCATAAGTCAAATCGGCATCCTTTGAAGCAGTACATCTCTTACAGCATCTTTCGTCCAGATTGTATACAAAGTGGGGGCGTCAGTCTCATAGAAAAATACTACTCATGGATTTATCATACAATTCTTGCACATGAACCTGGGAGAGCCATGCTCGTGGAAAACAGTATTTTTGTTTTTTAGCCATATATTTTACACATAAGCTTTAGGATCAAATTTATTCAAAGTTATCCTAAACTTATTCAAAGAAACACCCTTTTTCAAAAAAACGCCACCACTTTTTCAAAAACAAGCACTATTCTGCTGGGGAATCCGAAAACAAAAGGCAGCCGCTGTACTTTTTGGACAATGATACTGTAGGATATTTACGGCATGGATTACTTAAGATATCATTCCTGAAGATTTTGGAGATTACACATGGCCTGTTTTGGATCACATAAAACTGTTTTTTCAAAATTTTGAGTTTTTTTTGTTTTAACGGCGGCATTCTTTTTGTTTATATTTTTGTCCTTCTTCATTCCAATGTCACGTGTGTTCTTTTTTGGTAATTCCTTTTTTCCTCATCACTTTTACTTGACTACCTACTGCAAATTCAGGATAGTTACTAGTCTTGGTTGCTTTGACTGTCATATGAAGGTTTGCCTTAATTTCATGTTCAGGTTTTTTCGCATCTACTGGGCTGAGACCGGTAGCAGAATGCATATTTTTGGTATTAAGTTATATGTCAGTAAAATCTCAAAGTTGTATATAATCAATCCATTCTATGTCTTCCTTACCTTTTTCTGGTCATGCTCTATCCTCTTGATTAACATATCTTTGTATGTCTGTACAAATCGTTCGGTAAAAAATGGATGCGTTGGAGTTTTATGGATTTCAATACTCTCTTTTTCATTCTTTTTCAAGATGATTCATTTTATCATTACTGTCTAACCTACCCTCTTCATCAGAATAAAGAAGCTTCGGACGTTTCCCTATCCTTTGCAATCCTTCCATTAAACCTGCTAATACATCTGGTGTTTTTTGTTTTTGATTGGTATTACATTACTGTTGCGTATTCAGAAAATATATCAATTAAGACTAGACCAATGTTTTGAGATGGAAAAATAATTCAAGTTGAAATTCATAAAACACAGTGTGGTGCAACAAAGCCGTTTTGTCCTCTTTGTTTTCTTTTCTCTCCACCATTTCTTGCAGCCTTCCATCTTGATCGATGGGTCTTTTTTCTTCGCTTCATCATTGTGCATATTTTTTTGATAATATCTTGTTTCGAAGTCATATTACTAAATAAGACATTTTTCTAAGTCTAATTCTTCTAATTGTGGTTCAACTTAAGGTTCTTGTTGCTTTAACCATTCTTGACGTCTTTGAGTTCTGAAATGTGTTGCTCTTGCATTCAATACACATGTAGAGCCACATTCGCAGTGAAACGTTTCTTTTGCTGTGCCAAACACCTATCTCTATTTTTCTGATATCTGCATCTATTCTTTTCACATTTCTTGCTTCTTTTTCTCGCTTACATTTTCCTTTTGCTTTCGTGATATTTCCTGTCCTTCTCTTTGTACTTTTCAATGTTTATTTTATATTCCTTTTTTCCTTCCAAAAGTCTTTCCTGATTGCCATTGTAGTATTCTTTTCGAGTTCGACCAGCTACATTCATGTTTACACATTTTTTTTGTGTTGGGCGAATATCTCTTTTTCCTTCTTCTCTTTCTAACCCTGTCCTGCTATTGCAAGGGAAATCTTTGGTTAACAATACTCTGCAATTTTCAAAGCATAACATTTCGGGTGTAGTACTATATATAGACCCTGTCACTGTTTTTCCATCTACCTCATCCTTAAACCGTCCAAGCACATTCTTATTTCCTGCATCATAGCATTAGAGTTTCTTTTTCATAAGCGCTGAAAAAATTGTTTCATCATTTATCTCTTTCACATCTTTGTATATACGTATATACATATGCATCATCAGTTCTAGTATCAAATGCAAAGCTGTCAGTGTTAGCATATACAATTCCAATGATATGTCCGTATTTAGGCTTCATAACAACAGAGTAAGATCTTCACATTTGTTGCTTACTTAAATCTACGTAGATAACATACTCACTCTAATGAATATACGTTTATCGGTCTATCAAGTTTTAGTTTGGACTTTTGCTTTTATCCTCCTACACCGTTGTTTTTTAATGATATGACTATGCTTGAACGACGGATTATTAACACATTTCATTAACCTTCTTCCATCACTTGATATCTCCAAATCTGCTTGTTTTCTCTTATCTTCCGTGGTTTTTCCAAAACAGCACTAATCAATACCTTGAATATATCCTTCTCAAAATCATTCCTAGCATTTCTTCTTTTCTCCGTGTTAAATTCAAGGCATGTTTTTAATACCTCTTTTTGTTTAAACTTTCTTTCTATGTATCTTCTTCAATTTCAATCCATGCTCTAAGTAAAATTGTAAAGCTCTAATATGGACTAAGTACTTATCTTTATCCTTTAAAGTGAATATCAACTCTTTGGAACTCACATCTTTGGGTTCTTTCTTTCCATTGATTAGTTTAAATATTTCTACTTGCTTCTCTGATAACATTCATCACTTCCGGAGCTATATAATGAGTAATTGTTATTATGTAAATCTTCTAGTTCCGTTGGATATTTTAAACCCACTTCTGTGAGATAACCAGTGTTTCCATTCCTTTGGCTTTGCCTGCTTCGCTTATTTACAATGCCAATTTTAAGTTTCCATATGGCCATATGGTAGTTTTTGTATCATGCTTAAACCATATAAGTTGTTTGCATCTGAAAACCGTGTATATATAACTCGGTAGCCATTTTGGCTCAAGTGTGAAGTAGAGATTCATGGCGGACAAGATCGAAGGACGTCTCAGCCCGATGCTTAGAGTAAATGTAGCTTTGCCAAATGGGCATGCTGAACTTCTCACACTTCTGCCTTCTTCCATGGTTCAAGATGTAAGGACAAAGGCCCAACAAGCCTTTGGGAAAAAGTACCTCAAACTTATCACTGCCAAGAATCGAGTCTTAGTCAATTTTGAGCAAACCTTAGAAGAAGCAGAGATAGAGGACGGAGAGTGCCTTACAGCTCTGGTACTTCAACCACAACTGGCAGCAACAGGTATGGCCTTTGCCTTGTGGTGTCATGGAGATAGTGCAGTCGTTACCTGGGGTGTTGCAAGCGTTGGCGGTGAGAGTTCGGCAGTTCGAGATCAGCTCAAGGGTGTGCAGCATATTCAGGTCACAGTTGGGGCATTTGCTGCGATTCTGGAAGATGGATCCGTGGTTACCTGGGGTAATCGACGCTTTGGCGCTGACAGTTCGGCAGTTCGAGACCAGCTCACGGGTGTGCAGCAGATTCAAGCCGCTCTGTTTGGGGCCTTTGCTGCGATTCTGGGAGATGGATCCATCGTTACATGGGGTGCTGCAAACTATGGTGGTAACAGTTCGGCGGTTCAAGATCAGCTCAGGGGTGTGCAGCAGATTCAAGCCACAACTGGGGCCTTTGCTGCGATTCTGGGAGATGGATCCGTCGTCACCTGGGGTCGTGCAGACTATGGCGGTGACAGTTTGGCAGTTCGAGATCAGCTGAGGGGTGTGCAGCAGATTCAAGCCACACTGGGGCCTTTGCTGCGATTCTGGGAGATGGATCCGTCGTTACCTGGGGTCCTGCAGAGCATGGCGGTGACAGTTCGGCAGTTCGAGATCAGCTGAGAGGTGTGCGGCAAATTGAAGCAGCACATCAGGCCTTTGCCGCAATTCTGGAAGATGGATCCGTCGTCACCTGGGGTCGTGCAGACTATGGCGGTGACAGTTCGGCAGTTCGAGATCAGCTCGAGGGTGTTTAGTTTAGTCCAGTGTGTGTTTGCCTGGTGTTTGGCCGAAAAATGCCAGGTGGGAGTCTGTCCATTATTTGCTTCTACTTTCTTGCAGGTGGTTTGTGTCATCCCAACACGAAGCTCAGCCTCTATCATTGCATACATTTCTTGGTCATAAACTATACCTTGCATGCCCCACGTAATGCTTATCTATCCTTTTGGGTTTTTTGCGGCGAAGCCAAAACGGGTGAAATTTGCATACCCGACGTAATGCTTAACTATGGCGGAA
This sequence comes from Breviolum minutum Mf 1.05b.01, assembly GCA_000507305.1. Taxonomy (NCBI): domain Eukaryota; class Dinophyceae; order Suessiales; family Symbiodiniaceae; genus Breviolum; species Breviolum minutum. The sequence continues at coordinate 49,454 of DF240962.1, read as the reverse complement.
ACTGCGGCAAAAAGTGTGGCAAACATATCGGCGCATTTGAAACTTGGAAAAGTGCGGCAAAAGTCGTGGCAAAAACTGCGGCAACAACTGCGGCAAAAACTGCGGCAAAAAGTGTGGCAAACATATCGGCGCATTTGAACCTTGAAAAGTCGCGCAAAATCTGCGGCAAAAACTGGTGCAAGAATTGGCGTGAAACTTTCGGGCTTCGGTGACCCCGAAAAGTGCGGCAAAAGTGCGGCGCAATAAAAACCGGCCAAATGTCATGTTGCACTTCAACATGCCCAAGAAGCGAAGCAAAAAGTGTGGCAAAAAGCGCAGCAAACAGCGTGGTAAAACACGGTGGGTTTTTGCGGCACTTTTTGCCACGCTTTTTTGGAGATACTCTGAAACTTAGACATTTTGCGGCGTGATTTACAGAAACCCTGTTCATACCCCTTTTTGGAGCTGTGGGGTACAATTTTATCAACGACCACTATCAGCGCGGATGAGGGGAAAGTGGGAAAACCAAACGGAAACGTAGGGGAAGGGGCAAAAAACATTGGTGCCGGACATTCCCGGCCAGCGCGGATCAATGCGGATCAGCGCGGGTGGGAGAAGAATAAGAAAACGCAAGGGAAACACACAGGAATGGGGAAAAAACATTGGTGCCGGTGGTTCCCGGTCAGCGCGGATCAACGCGGATCAGTGCGGATCAGCGCGGATGGGCGAAAAGTGAGAAAACGCAAGGAAAACACAGAGGAATGGGGGAAAAACATTGAATTGGTGCCGGTGGTTCCCGGTCAGCGCGGATCAACGCGGATCAGTGCGGATCAGCGCGGATGGGCGCAAAGTGCGTGGTGCCGGATGTCCCGGTCAGGGCGGATCAATGTCGATCAGTGCCTCATGTTTTTAGATAAAATTGTGCCAAGCCCCTTAATCCCCTTATGTTTTCCTTGCGATTCCACACTTTTCGCCCATCCGCGGTGATCCGCATTGATCCGCGCTGACCGGGAATCACCGGCGCGTGGGTTTTCGCACTTTGCGCCCATCCGCGCTGATCCGCGCTGATCCGCGTTGATCCGCGCTGACCGGGAACCACCGGCACCAATGTTTTTTCCGCATTCCTGTGTGTTTTCCTTGCGTTTTCTCACTTTTCGCCCATCCGCGCTGATCCGGACTGATCCGCGTTGATCCGCGCTGACCGGGAACCACCGGCACCAATGTTTTTTCCCAGTTCCCCTATGTTTTCCTCGGGTTTTCTCACTTTTTGCCCCTCCGCGCTGATCCCCATTGATCCGCGCTGACCGGGAACCTCGCCACTTTTCGCCCATCCACTCTGATCCGCTGACTTGTGGGAATTTCTCCGACATCAATGTTGAGTTGTCTTCCCATTCCCCTATGTTTCCCCCCGTGAGTTTTCTTACTTTCCTCCCATCCACGCTGATGGTGATGGGCTCCTAAAATTGTACCCCACAGCCCTTATAATATATAAAAATGGGTATGGAAAGGGCCTCTGTAAAATCACATCATCTAAAATCACGCCATCAACCCTGCTGTAAGGTATACGCAAAGGGTCTCTATAAAATCAAAGGGCCTACAAATTGCGGCAAGATTTCTAGGTTTCAGCAACCCCAAAAAACCTAGCAAAAAGTGCAGAAAAAAATTGGCAAAAACTAACAGCGCTTTTTGCCACGCTGTTTGCTGCGTTTTTTCCCGCGCTTTTTGTCCAGCTTTTTGGGTTTGCTGAAACTCAAAAATTTTGTCGCGCTTTTTGCCACGTTTTTTGCCACACTTTTTGCCCCACCTTTTAGGGTTGTTGAAACTCAGACTATGTTGCCGCGCTTTTTGCCACACTTTTTGCCACGCTTTTTGCCACACTTTTTGCCCCGCTTTTCGGGGTTTCTGAAACCCGGGATTTTGGCCGGTTTTTTTTGCCACAGGTTTCGCCGCAGTTTCCGCACCAGGTTTCGCCGCAGACCCGGCCGGGTAGTTAAGCATTAGGCGAGCTTTTCAAACTATACCTATTTCAATACAAGTAAGCTTAAGCATGGCTTCGAAAGCAACATTTGGTAAGGTATAAGAATAAACAGGGTCTAATCAAATCCATAATAGTTGGAACATGTCCCTAAAGCTTTCAAAAGCATTTCAGATGGTAGTTGTTCTTCATGTAGTCATGAGGATATACTCCTTTTTCTGTCAGCAAGTCTAAACAATTTTCAATTTTGATAATGTCATTTTTACCAATGTACCTAAAGTTGCTTTGCCAGTTTTCCGTTAGTTTTCAATTGCTTTAGTCTTTTCCATCTGTGTTCTCATACTTTGTCATTAATACTAATTTATCTTATGAAGCCGTTCTGAAACTAAAGCTGTCCTTTATCTAATGTTGATAAACTTTTCGCAGTTCTTTCGCAGTTCTGGGCTACAACATCTATCTGTTCTGATGCCTTAACTTCTCAGCATTCTGTATCATCAAATGTCCATCATCTTTTTACATATTATGAAAACACACTTGGATTTTATCATGTTTATGATAAAAGTTGGAATGCTATGAACACATCCTCTATATTTACCTGTTAAATGGCAATGGTCTCTAACTTTTTTGCATTTCTGTGTTTCTTTCTCAGTCCTTTAGGACTTTTGAAATTATTTTCCACATACAATGAGACGCATTTCTTTTAAAGCTTCATCAGTCATTTCTATGTCTTTATTCTATTGCATTCTTTCTTTTATTTCATCTCTTATTGAATCAAGTCATGATTGGTACTACAGCATTAAATAAGTTTAGCACGAAGCCGCATGGTTTATGCTCTTGATAATTGTAGGTCTTAATTCTATCTATCATCTTCTGCTTCTTCAATTTCTTTAGTTAACATTCAAAATCAGCATATAATCAAAGGACACCTTAACTTCTTAAAAGTGGTGTTTAAACTCTATTTTTTAAAATCAGTAGGTATTTCTACTTGTTGCCCTTCAACTTCCATGCATCCTTTCTCATAATGTTTATTCAATGATTTCCAAAACCATTAACATTTATGTGTGAAATTCGTTTTTGATGTTATGTATGGTGGCGGGATTGGTGTATGAAGCTATATGGCGGGCCATTTGGGTAGCTTTGGAGGGACTCTGATTTCTTGCCAGGAATCCACCTTGAAAAGACACCTTCAAACGTGGTTCCAGGAGGCCAGGCAGATGGAACGCCACTGATGCCATTAGGATAAGCTATAGGACATTGGACCACAAGAACTCTACCAGGGCTTGACCTGGGTCGCCCAAAGTATTTGTTGAAAGCTGACAGGAAGTTCCGTTCCAGAAGCTTTAAAGCCACAAGCTCCGAATGAGCAAAAGAGAGGCAGGATCGGTGTTCACCTCCAAGCTGAGCGCTGTTGGAGCCATTGTCACTCCAACCCCTGGCAGGTGAAGAATCTAACTGTGCTGTCAGTGTCCCGCTACGTGGCTGCAAGCACTATGAATTGGGAATGTGGAAGGGGCTTAGAAGTCGTGAAAGTCCATTTTTGCGCTGGGCATGCCCAACAAGGGGATCCAAGATTGTTCAGAGAACATCTTACAGCGTGGAGTTCAATTTCTAATTTCGTTTTAAGTTACCTCGCCCTTGAGTAGAGCTGCCAGTTTTATGGTTTGATTGGCTGGCCTTGCAGGTTGTCAATGAACATGTGGACAAGGTGGGGCAAGTTGCTAGCAAACTCACCAAGAACCGCATAAGGGGCACGATGCTGTCTAGCCAAGCGTTGGGCTTGCGGTCCTGCCAGGCACTTGTTTGATCATTTGACGGCGGTGGAGGACAGTTACGGCACCAAGTCAGAAATGTTCGAAATCTTCGCAGCTTTCGGATGCCCAAACATCATTGGTTCACCTTTGCAATCAAAGGTGTTCGTTGGGTGAGTCATTCATTAAATATAATTTAAATATATATATATATACATAAGTTGATTAGTACCCCCATCCACCTCGATTTTTTGGGAAACATGACATTAACTCGCATGACCGAGGTGCGAAGCGGGCTGGTGAAGGCCGCTCGGACTATCTCATGCTGCAATCAGGAGAACTGGATGTGTTTTTTTTGCATATTCTTGTAAGCAAAAGAGCAAATTACATGCTGAACTCACATAAATCGGAAGCGTCTAGTTTACTATTTTGTTGCACAAGTTGGTGTCAACATGAAGAATGAAGGTTGCAATGATATTGAATTGGTTCAAGCGTTTTACTCTCCAGTTGGGAGTCCTTTGCAAAAGTGTTGTAGTGAAATGGCTTGACATGTGCATGTGAGAAGTATGAGCACCCAAAGTCAAGGGGAGACAGTTTGTACTGTCTTTTCATTTGGTTTCAGAGTCCTCATGCGCTTTTGATATGGAGGTTCCTGCACAATTTATTTGAAATCGTTGAATTGTTCAATCTGACAACATATGAATCTAACACTGGAGACCTAAGCATCCCGAGAGCTTCATCTGAAGGTCCTGAAGTCAAGATGGGCCACGTTGGGCATGCAAAGTAACATCCTTCTTCCTCAAAAGGGATGCTTTGGCGGTACTCTTGCAGAACATGCGTATAGTTTCTGACCACGCTTGGCAGATTGTGTTGTTTCCTGAGGAGCCAATGATTCTACACCCACCGCAGATAACTACGAGGCAACTGCTCACAAAATTGTGCAATGTCCCATATTATCATTGAAAATCATGCATGAGAGTGTATTATTTATATGCCGCATATGACCTCGATGCCTTTCTTTACAATGAGGCCTGGAAGTTGGACGTTTTAGACCTGCTTTTCATGGTTGGGCCTCAGTCACTGGATGATCTATGACAGTTATCAAGTCTCTCATTATTTAAACGCTTCCAGACATAGTGTAGTAAGTAGAAGATATGGTTTGGATATGTACAGATATTGATATATTTGTGTAAAAACGATGATAAATGGTGTGTATCCTTTACACCAGTATCTATGTATATATACTGTATGTATATATGGTATATGTATATATATATATATATTATATAGGTAGATGTTTCACCAATTCTTCCAGTGGAGCCAGCCTTCACCAGTGCTCTGAGGCGCCTGGTGTCGGCCGGAGCACCCTTCCCAAGCCGGAACCCTTGCAACATCAGGCGCACGAGTGGAACGAGTGGAACGGGATGGAGGTTCCCTTCACTCAGTTGGATATGAAGAGTATATTTTTTTATTCAAAAAGGTTTCTACTTTTAAGCCACTTAAAATAAATGTAAAAGTTATGAAAGACTAAAGATCAACAGTTTTTTTAAAAGAAATAGCAAATTACCCAAGAGGCGACAAATCTTCCGGGTGTTTTGCTTTCTGGTTTCCCCAAAAAAAGAAACATCAGTTTTCAAAGGGCGAAACCAGAAAAATATAGGGGAAGCAACATCCTACCAGGCGCTTCCGCGTGTGGAGTCGTCGCAAGGTACTGAGGTGCCGACGACAATAAAGATGGGACGTGGTGAAGAGTTAAGACATGATATCAGTGATGGAGCCAGTAGCTAGAAACTATTGAAATTGAAAGGTAAATTTATCTTTCGGATTGATCTCTGGTAAGCCATCAGGCTTGAGATTCCTCATAAATTTGACCCAGAAACAAGACAGCTGCAGACCACGAGAATATTCCGAATGATTTAAGTGGACAATTTTCAAGCCTCAATTTTCATCCAACAATGCTACTAACAATCTAATCTATCCATTATTTTTGTATATTTTTGTTGTGCAGTTTCTTCATCCTCCACCTTTGTATCCGATGTCTTTGGCCGCTAGGCCGACGGCAGCATGAGCACCGAGAGACGGCGCATAGATAGCTCAGTTGAGGTGAGCTGTAAAGCTTTGTGTTTCGTTGTTGATGATCGCAAGATATAAACATGTATATAAACATGATGGATATAGTGGAATTGTACTTTCCTACCTTCCAGGACGCCTTTTTGGTTTAGTGATAGTCTTGTCCTTGAACTCCTACGACTTGTGACAGGATGCGGACGTGCCAATGGAAGAGGTGCATGTCCTGTTTGCAATTTGCTGTCTTTGTGAAAAGGGAACTGCTAGTGGAACCGTCAGTGCAGTCCTTTACAGTCCGTTGGTGGTGTGATTCTTAGGCCGAGGAAGAGGCTATTGTGCAGTACCATCCATCTGCCCCAATGAATGAAGATGTGTGCGGCTGAGCTGTGTCCACTTTCCACCTTGAAGAAATTCTTTGAGGTGAGCGATTAGTGGATATGCCAATATAAAAAGCTCAATATGTGAACCCAACAACAACAACATATTTGCAAATGGGTGATAAGTTATAAGTTATAAGATTTATACCCTCCAGGCAATTAACATATCCCCCAAAAATGGCATTTTGAAGATGATTTTCCTTTTCGCAAAGGTGGGATATGTTAGTTTCTCTGGAGGGTTTTTGTCAGCCTATGTACCAAAAAACAGGGGTTATAACCCAATCACGAATCACCACCAACTGCCAACTGGTCGCTGTGCCAAGGCCTTTGTGAATCAGACCTCAGGATCGCTTTTGAGAGCCCTACGGGAGCTGAAACGTGTGGATGAGATTCTGCAGGTGAAGCGGGTCAGATGCTGCATGTGAATTTTTTTGAAATGCCATGAATTGTATTAAACTCCAGAGATTTGATGTGTGTTTTTCTAAACACTTTTGTGTTAAGTTGATTTTTGGATTTTCTTGATATTGCATAGTATGGCATGTATTTGGTTGAATCCAGTTGATGAAGCTCTTGGGATGGTCTCTGCGTGATCAGGGCTGCTCTGCTTTCTGGTCCAATATGGATGGAACAGTTCAGAAGCTTGCACAGATGAAGGACTCTTGGGCACAGAGTCACACAATCTTTTCATGATAACTCGAAAAGCGTCTGAAGTTCAGTCAAGAAGAGAAAGTCTCCCACACTCTCTCACAACTTTTACCGCAGTGTTTGAATTCTGAGATAGAATTCAATGAGGTCTTTGTTTCTTGGAAAGCCAGGAGCACACGGAATGCCTGGTGAACTTTGCCAACAGCAGCAAGCCTCTGAGGGACAGCCCCGGGGATTTGTCTTTGTCTGGCAGTTCCTTTCCATCAGTTCCTGTTGCTAAGAATTGGACGCAGGAGCGCTTCGAGCAGAGATTGGGGGAGTACACCAGCTTTTGGACTTCCTTAGAACGCCTGTGCAGGTGGGGACAACATCAGCATGACCATGGAACGATGGATATAGAACTAAGCTCATCCATTCATCAACAGGATGAAGTTATCTTAAGGGGATTTTCAGAATGATCCTTTCCTGGCAAAGTGAATCAGTGAAAACCGGAAGACAACATGTGTTCATCACTTTTCCAAATGTTTTCCTGATTTTTTTTCCCTCTGAGAATTGGTGGCCAGGCAGTACTGCATGGACCATCAAGCCTTTTCCAAGCAGATGCATGCCATGATGAGGGAGGCCGTTGGAGAGCGGTTGGCTGTTTACCTTGAACCATAGATTGAGATAACCGGGTGTAGTAGTTGTGTGTCTGAAAACTCAGGGTTCTAAAATCATTGCAAAATCCAGTGCATTTCAGTGTCATTAGATTTCAGACACACGCTATATAAATGATCTGAAGAAACTTCACCATATTAGATCATTATAGCTGGTGGTGCAGGTGTCTGATGCAGCGGATTTCTTGGACACAGCTCAAAGCGCCCGGTCTGGGGCTTAGCTGAATTGGTCCCAGGCGTTGCGTTTTCTTTGTCATATTTTGTCATGCAGATTTCAAGCTGGTGACATGAAAAGCTCAAAATTTGGACACCCTTTTCCTCAAGCCCTCATGTTTTGCAGCAGAGAAGGGATGATGTTTTTGTTCGAAGCTGTGCATTCCTCGAACAATGGCAAGGGTTAAGGCTACGGCTGGGTCTTCGCTGCCACCCCAAGAAGCAGTCAGGAATTAGTAGTGTAAATTACATTGGAGTAAAAATGAACATAGTCATAGAAGATTCCTCAAAATGGAAATACATCTTCAAAAAGGTCAATTTTTGATTGCTATGAAGAGTGTACATGATTAGTTTACCAGTACATGACCAAAAGATGCAGGATAGTGATTTCGACAAAGAGAAACCTCTTTCTTTGAGGTTGGGAGTTGCCATGGGCTATCGAGAAAAGCAGCTGAGGCACAGAAAACGAATCGGAAATTCATCATCTCTTCCAAGCATTTCAGATTTCAACATATTTCCAGACTTTATATAGATTGTTTGCATGGATCACCAAGATTTTCCTATGCCAAAAAAATGAAGGGTAGCATAAAAGCCACCAGGTTGGTGGAGCTGTTGTTTTGATTGAGGCAAGGTGGTGGCTTCAACCTCGAGTGAAGTTATGCGAATGCTGCCATTGAACCCAAAATTGAACAAAATTGAAGCGATGGAGAGATGTTAAGATACGAAGCATTTCTGATTTGATATGTCACTCAAAGATTGATCATTCATCTAAGAATCACTGGGTTCTTTAGGTAGCAGGCAGCTGATTGTACAGCAGACATTTAATTTTCCGCTGCCTATATTTTGATATTGCGTAGCAGAATGGAGCAAGCCAAATGGGCGTTGCATTTTGTGAGTCTGGTGCACCAGAGGATCATCGGGACGTTTGAACAGAGATTTCTTGACTTTATCGAGTACAACATAAAATTGTTTCTCGTCATTTTTTGTTTTGTTGTATAACATATCATGTTGGCTTAAGGAAAAGTTGCAAAGATATTTCTTGTTCATTCTTGATTTCTTCAACCTTAGCTGAAATGATGGGTGTACCAAAGTCACCAAGCAGCACCTCCAAATCACCACTTTCGCCACGATGTTTACAGCATCCTGCAGCGGGCGGTGGCCGTGGATGTGGCTATTAGGCATGTCCAGCAAAAAAAGGGACCTCCAAGTTGCTGGTTGGGATGATATATGAAATTGTGGATGGGATGAAGGTTGAGACAAGTTGATGGTTGTAGACACCTGCATTTTCTTTTGGAAGATTCTAATGATGTTTGATGAGACTACCGTTTTCCCGTCACAAAACATGGACTTCGACAATTCAACAGCTTGAGAATCCACATGGAATTCGACTCTTTTTGCTCTTGGCTCCAGCCCAGAGTGGCAGCCTATGTCAGTGTTTACCCATCGGCGAGTTCATGCTGTGCAGGCTGCACAATGGTCAGTTGATGAGTCGATGACACCGGTGACCATAAAGTGACCATAAAGTCACCCCGAGCTGAAAGCCTCTGTTCTCGGATTAGCTGCCTGTTTTGAGATTTGGCAAAATCAGAACCAATGAACCAGTAATTATCCATCAGTTTCCACTCTACCTCTGCATGTTTGGCATGTTGGTGCACCATGGATCACCAGGTGGTTCTTTCTTCTTCAAATTTTGCTGGTTGCTCAGGCTTTGCTGTGATGCTTGCTTTCAACCTTTTGAATCTATCACCATTTGTCAGAGTTATCCCTTCCGCAGTTCTTGTTTTGCAACAGCCCAAAACAGGCACAGGGTATTAGTCCACCTAGCATATCACCAAGGTATGCCAGGGATGGAGATGCTGCCATAACAGAGGCAAGTAAATCTTGATGAATCAGGTTGAGGTCGATGAGGTTTCCAACAAAAACTCTCGCCCTGAAGGTGAAGTCTACTGGTGAATCGACAGTCTTTGTCTTGGCAATGACGTGTTTTAGCGCTTTTGTCCAAGATGGTGACAGAGTAGATAAAAGGATATATCTATATAAATACGAAAAGTGATAAGCATTAAAAAGATGATCCCAAGAAATTCGAGTTTCCCCACGCTACAGTTTCAAATTATTGGAGATATGCTACTGTCATTGGCAGCAGGTTGAGTTTGTCCCCCAAACTGGGGTTTGCAGCGTGTTGCCGAGGGTGTTCTGCTTCGGGCAGAGAAGAGTTCGTTAGCGCAGCCGATTTCAGCTTGTAGTGGGCAGCTGGCAGGACTTGCTTGTGTAAGGGAAAGATGAAGACAACCACATAAAGCAAAAGATGATGCGAAGAGTTGTTTTATCATGTTTCAAAGATACAATTGACAAGCATGAACTTTAGGGAGACTTTCCCTGGTGGAGATTGTGCAAGAAGCCGACTTTACTGGAGTCCTTTGAGGATTTGCAAGTCCTTTCTGCAGCCAAGATCTCTTGAGTGCCCAAGTTTTCCTAGGGTCTGAATCAAATTCTAAGATGGGGGGCACTGCACTGCACCTCCGCAGGAAATTGTGAGAACTTCTTAGCGGACGAGAGTGCGTGCCTGCAATCTTATGCACCTGGGTTTGAATCCAATGAATCTAAAGCCGCACTGGACATCATCATTGATTCCTTCATGGACCTTGGCGTTGGACATCGTCCCCAAACGAGGTTGTTGTGATTTGTACCAGAGACAAGGGGCCTAGGTAGAGCTTGCTCGATGTAGTCCTGGCCGAAGGATCACTTTGATGTTCAGAATGGCCTTGTGTGACAAGAACCTTTAGCTTTCTCGTGGCCCTTGGTTTCAATACCCATTTAATGGAATGACACAGGATACCTGCCTGAATACAACAGTTTTCAGACTCCCACAGATATCCTGTACATGTATGCCAGTGAGCAGTGAAAAAATACAACATTTTTTTTGTCCGGTGGATCTCAGGCCTATTGTGGATCCAAAGTCTGCGTCCAATGTGCCTTTGCCAATGGAGAATGCAAGGCCGCTGGTCAAGGAAGCCCCTGACTTAGCTTGGCGTTTTTCGTTTCACAGAAAGGATGCTGTGCCAAAATTGAAGATTTGACCTTTCCTTGTCTTTCCTGTCTTTTTTGAGTCATGCTTGGGATTGACATGGGCAAAGAGATGTTCTTGGGGAATCTTGCAGTCAAAGATAGGTGAAGATCCAATTCAGACGACTTGATGTGTCACGCACCGTTGGCTTTTGATCCACGCAACATTTGTTGAATGTACCATGCTGTGGCTCGGCGTTTGCCAAGGTACCTGCTATAAACCATGAACAGCAATGATCTGGCGAGATCTGGTGAGAAAAAGTGATGTTGCAGTTGCTATAGCCATTTTGGATAGTCCAGAGCTTGGGTTGCCCTGCTTTTATGTACACTCTGCACCACTTGCGTAGTTGCCAAAATTATGATAAAAATGTCAGAGCACATGATGCAGGGGCTTACCTCTGTCGTCTCAGTTCTTATAAAGTGGGGTTATGAAACTTCAAGACTTACTGCCGACAGGGGCGGTACACTTTGGGCAGCACTATCTGACTTAAGTGAATAACTTGTTTTGGTGAAGTTGATTTGTGATGACAGCTGGACTAGAGGAAATTAAAGGGGCTGTCATTTTTACTGTGCGCAAATATTATATGACCCACGTTGATCTACTGTACATTGATGTTTGTCGCTTTAGAAACTCCCCCCTATCAAAGGACATGATATCGGATGACGGTGTTGGCTCCAGAAGTAGACCCACTGTAGAATCACTCGTGGCAGATTGGATCTATGTGCAGCACGAAACTAGCTTCTCAGATCAAGTGTTTTCTGTGTCAGTGTAAACACAAAAGGACCACATGACATGGCAGCCTCCGAAACTTTAGGTATCCCACACTTCAGATTCAAGATGAATCAACTACATACAACTACAGTTATACTATAGAAGTCATAGAACAAAACAAGATTTGATTCGGATTTCTCCATCATTTGTAAACAACCTACTTCCACAACTTCAAAAGTCTCCACGCTTTGATGGGTCAGCTGCGAGATGTTTGGGCACTGGGACCCCGACCCCGACGAAGCACAGGCCGGGTTAGGGCTTTGATGGGAATCAGGTCCCTTCCAAACATAGGATCCTCTTTTGCAAACCGCTGAGGATTCCTTCCATTTGATCCAGATGCCTGGAAACTCAAAGTGGTTGGAACGGGAGAGGGGAAACTGGGCAAAACATGAGGTTGGTAATGGATAGCTCCTTGAGATTTGAGAAGAGTATCCTAAACTTCAGACACATTTTTTCTTTGCTCCATTTCTTACATGCTAGTGTTTTTGTAAATTTTTGTTGGGAAATAGATGGATCATGAATTGAGCCAGAAACAATATGATCTTCTTCTACGATTTGGAGCTACTGTATATTTCGAAAACAATAAGACAACACTTGGGCTCTCTTTGACAAAGCTGGCTTTCAATGGCTTAATAACGCCTCAGAAAGCGCTATGCGCTGGTGGTGGTGCATGGTACGACTGCCGTAGCTTTGAAGCAACCAGAGATGTGGGTCGGTTGGGAAGAAAAGGATGACCTATGAAATCCCGTGTTTCTTACGATGAATCTCCACTGTAAGAGATCCTGGATCACACGGGAATTGTTTATTCATTTTTGTTCTTTTCAAAGTGGGCATGGCAGCATGGCATGGCTCAAAAGTATTGAATCCTCAAGATGATGGGTGATTCGAAGACTCAACATGTCCAAACCGCTGATCCTTGCGGTCCAACCTCGTCCTTATCATCATTTTTTTTCAGAATGCCGCCCGCTGAGGACTGAACAAATGGGATGGGGCCTTAGAAGTGGGGAGAGACACAATGGAGTTGTTGTTGGATGCTGTAAAGCGCTATGATTTCATCATCTCCGAGAGACTAATTATCAACTTTTTTGCTGCATTGATGGCACCGTGTCAGGTAATGTATATATATATATACACATGGCATATGGGCCTTTGTGGTCTATTTTTCTTCAAACCCAGAGTCAAGTGACGTCACGTATCCACACCTTCTGGCCGTCCGGTGGTTTGCAGGGAGACAACGTTGTCGCCTGCGAGAAATGGTGTGGCCTCCCACCGGTGTTGCCGGTGTTCTGGCACAAAACAGCCGGAAAGCTCAATTGGAGTCAAGAGATAGTTGGGTCAAGGGATAGTTGGGCAAACCCCTGGATGATTCCAAGAAAGGATCAGGATTCCCCATAGAAACCTTCAAACCCATAGCATGGGTACACTGTTTGGGCTGCAGCCTATAATCCCCTGATTCAACCGAAGATTCACGGAAAGAAAGCCATTTCCAGAGTGGAAGACAATGTTCATTGATGCAGGTTCTGCGTGACAACTGGATCTGTCGATATTTCCAGATTTGTGCGAAGTTGGACAACCACATCATCCGAACCCCCCCAAATCATGCAAGATGTGATGAAGTTTCAACAACTGGAGTTGGTAAAAACACCTCGTTTTAGCCGCGTGCTGCTGAGATGTATACGGACTGCGCTTTTGAAAACACCCATCCGGACGATGGTGGTACCTTGGCAGCTTCGATCGAAAATGGATGGGAGCTGGACACCTAAACTCCACCGCTAGCATGAAGAATGCATGAATCAAAATAAGTCAAAGTACAAAAACGGTTCTTGAGAAAAACATGAACAATAAAGAAATAATCTTAGAATGAAAGATCACCTACACCATTAGCCATGCCTACTTTTTGTTTTACAAGGACAGTTTGGCAAGTCTGTAAAGGTACAGCTTGACAACGATACGCATTGGAAGACGAGTTTCTTTCCGTGTTTTAATTGAACGCAAGACAACTTGAGCCGAAAATTCAGGCGTGTGGAAGTCGCCAGGGTGGCTTGGTCATTAGGAACGGGAATGATGGGATGATGGGATGTGAGTCCTTTTGGCAAAAGAGCAAGGCAACTTTTTACCAAATGGAAGGTGCAGAAGCTTAGTCAGAAATATCACGGAGCAACAGAAGTGTCGTTCTGTGAACTTGGGGCGAGAATCTTCCTCGGCAGAAAGGGAGATGCACTTTTTTGTTGAGCGAACTTCCAAACCACCTGGGATCTACAAAAGGTACATATTACTACTTGAACCTTTAAGTTTTGGACGGGCTTTATTTTTGCATGCTTTGACAAAGACCAAACAAAGAGGTACCTCAAACCTATCATTTTCATATTTGTTTCATCGATTTTCATCGTAAACACAGGATTCGTGAGTTTTCAGTACAGGAAACTAGAAAACTGCCCCCCCAAATCTGCCCCGATATCATCAACCAAACTCAGGTCGATGTTGAATGACCTGGCAGGCGGTGCTGTTGATGACCTGATGGCGAAAGGCTTTAGTGCTGCTGGCGTTGCTTCCATTGTGTCAACTGCTAGCCATCATCGGAATGGACTTATACCGTTATGGCTACACCTTTCAAAGGCATGATTCCTTTTTGTTGATGATGTTTGCTCTCTTGTTTTCGCATTCAGTTGCTCCCCCAAATGTGCCAGAATACGAGCCTTGGCGCAACTGGCCATTCAGGGGCGTTTGGTCCTTAGTGGCAAACAACGCTATTTGGGGCTGGCAAAAACAAGAACATGCAAAAATACAAATGTTTGGACTTAGCCAAAGAGTTGAGAGACAAGCGACGCAGATATATGCACATGATATTATATGTATGCGTAATATTCTAATCATGTGTGTGTAAATATTCTAAATATAGAATATTCTGTTGCAGTCTCCCAAAGCGATAGAATACTCCTCAAGCTGGAGGTGAAACTGCAATCATATTCACCAATCATTTATTTTTTCGATGTTTTGGGGATGTCAAAATATCATGTCAAGCCCAGGTGCATCCCATGGTAGCTGACCCTAATGGTGGTCTGCCTCCAGATGCATCTCGTACCATTACGCGGGGAGACCTGGATGCTCAGCAACACGTCATCCCAAGTCGATGAGATGCCACCATGTCGGTGCTGAGAAAAATTGAAGAAAATGAAATGCAGTAGTTCAAGGACTTAGAGCAGTCATGTGTAGTAGCATTCTCTTGGTAGATTTTGGATTATTTACGAGTATACTCACGAGAATTGGAAGATCGCAGAGACGCAGAAACGCACTTGTCACACATGACAAGCCATTGCCACTGGTGCCCCAGGAAGATTTGTTGTGAAAAACCAATGCGGAAATGCGTCACTGCTGACTCCTTAGCATGAATCAATGAAGCAGGTCGACAGTTCCTTTGGAAGTCTGATGAGTTGGACTTACCCGGCCGCTTTTTTTTCGCAATGGGTCGAGTCCTTCGTACATCATCTTACATTAGTTAATCAACAGTGAGAGTAGACAAGTATTTCTGATTTTCGTTACTGTACTACTGATACAAACCAGCTGAATTTTTCAGATCAGGTGCTCGCCATTGTCTCTCCTCAAAAATATGGAACATCGTCATATCGTGTGTATTGTTTGGAGAGATTTGTAGCATCACTTCAATTGGTCACGCTTGAAACCTCACCTTTCAATGGCTCCTTGGGCAATCTGAGATTGGTGAGCCCACAGTCGTGGTACGATCCTTGCATCCAGAGCTGGTGCTGCTAGAAGGTTGGGGCCAAGGTGACTTGAGGAGTCTGGTACCACCTTTTGATGATATTGACTGATTGCAGATGGTATAATGCAAGTGGATTCGACAGGGTGTTTTTGTTAAAATGTGATATTGTGATGCAAAGGATCCCAAGAAGGTGACATTTTAACAATATAATCTTTTGACAAAACGTGACATTTTTATACATTTTTTATGTAAAGACAAATGACATTTTGCTAAATCATACTTTTGCAGTATTTTTGTGACAACTACCCATTGGTCTCCTCCAGTCGCACCAGGTGTAGCTGAAACTGGCAGACTGCTCTCATCAGCTTGGGCCCCAAGAAGCTCGGACAACATCTATATATGAGTTGCACAACGGACTCAAGTGCGCTGCGCAAGTGTGAGCAAAGACGAGCGAAGAACGTGTTTCTGGCATGCGCATTTTACAATAGCAATTGCACATGAAATACCTCATTCTCTTCCAGACCCATATTTTTTTTGTGTGCAGGTGAACATTAACAAAGTCTCAATTAATCGATGTCGATTCGTCGATCGTGTTTTTGGTGGATCAAGGCGTTGATGAGAGGCCAGCGAGGCCTGCGGATTTCTGTGGGGCTGGCCACATCGGCTGAGTGTGGGGATGAACATGGATGAACTGATGATCTTCCGAGTCAAGAAAACATGTCTAGACAATCATGCACGAGTTGATGGTGAAGAATCAAGGTGTCACGTGTCTTCTGTCACTGCATACCGATGCTGGAAGGATTGGCAAGTATCTAACTTGATCAATGCAAGCAGCATGAGTAGGAATCCTGAATCCCATAGTGTTCATTGATACTTTCACTTCCCGCGTTGTCCTTCTTTTTCCATAGTTTTCCTGTATAATCACCAGCTGTTTGTTGACGCTGCACTCAGGTTCAAAGCAGAATAATTTGGATGAGTTCCTGTGAGGAATTCCACATGTCACAACATTGGATGTGATGGCAGTTCCTAAACTTGAACTGCCAGGATGTTAACGAAGATTTGCTGTTTTGTTTGAGCTTCCAAAAAGGATGCCTGTGATGGATGGTTCTTGTGCGAGCGATGATTGTCCAGGTTCCAGATGCTTTGGTTCAATTTTGTTCATGCCTCCTCGAATCAACTTTTGTTGCAGCATTTCAAGTGCTTGAAGCTAACATGCTGTCATACACACCATACACAGTTTTGCATGTTATGTGACCAGATGAAAAGTCATTTGCCCTCCCTATACTTTGAGAGGGAGGACACTGCGGACACTGAACCAAGCAAGTCTTCAAGTATCTAACTAGCATTTGATGGCATTCGACCATGGTAGTACTATGGGGTATACAGTATACATGCTATTACAGCACATTCCAATATAGTATACAGACAAGAGGTACCATATACTTTTAAGGTCACAATCATCCAAGGATTCTAAAGTCTACAAGTTGAGGGTTGGCACACCATCCAAGCAAAAGTGCTCTTGCCACTGCAAAATTTGAATGAGATGGTCTGATGCCCAAACGACTGGGAGGGTGACTGTTTCAAGCACAACGTGGAATGATTTGCATGGATTTTTCGGAGTGACAAGGGTTGGCCTAGGAAGTTTCAGTGGGAACGACGTCGGAACGACTGCAACCGATGAACTTTTCACAGTGCTTGGATGGATCGTTCATCCAGGCTGAGATCGAAACGGCCTCAAACCCAAAGCAGGGCTCCCTCAGTCGAAAAAGATTGAAAAAAAAGATAGCTTGGATTGACTGTGAATGACAGTGGTAAAGAATCTAGATCAGGTCATATCAGGCACCAAATTCAGTGGCTGCGGTGTTTTTCACCTGTCCAGCATGGCTTGAGGCCTGAAGCAGTTGCAGATGTCGGCGTTGGACTGGCTTGATTACATTTTGGGACGCTTGAATCTTCCTTCCAAAGTAATTTGATGAGAATCTGTTAATTCATGAGCCTATCACTTCTTATGCTTTGTATCTTTGCAATGATTTTTCTTTTGCTTATTGTTGCAAGGGTCCGTATTCGCATCCTGTCGGTACGCGGCGAGAACATCATGATTGTGAGAAGGCTGTGTTGCGGGTGTTGCAGAGTGTTTTTATGCCAGGAACCTGCTGCACCTGCCAAAGACGCCAAAGAAGAGGACCCAGCTGCAGAAGCCAAGGACTTGATAGAGGGGATGGGATGGCCCGCCCACTTCTCCAGCATGATTTGCACCAAACCTGTGCAGCATGATGTTTCCTCCCACCGGGAGTGCCTTTCAGCGAGGCGAAAAGATTTGTGTATGGCACCCATTTTTTCTTGGCCAGATGATGAATTGCGATGAATTCCGTGCTTCATTGATACATATAATCACATATTCTGAAGTATAACTATAGCTCATACAAACCAGAATGTTGATCAAATCCTCTATCATTTCGATAACACGGCCGCTCGATTCTCTGCTCTACGTGGCGAGGAAGCTCTAGTGGCCTGCTCCTTGGAAGATAGCCTCATTGATGCCTCCAGACCAAGTTTTTGGTAGCTCCCAACTGAGATGCGGAACGAAGAAGCGTAGCTCTTTCTGCATGTCTGAAACGGCAACTTGAAAAAGCTTTGAGATCTCAGAAGTTCTCCTTAGATTCTACCAAATAAACCCATGATTGAACATGTATATCAATTCCCTTCACAACTTGTGGCATTTTGCGGCTTGAGGCTGTAGAACCTCCAGACGAAGTTAAGAAAGAAGTCAAAACCGAAGTACCTCGGACCTCGACGTCAATTTTCAGCTCAACAGCTCTGCCAACGTGGAGCATTACAAATCCTCCAAAAAAACCAGGAGTATCCACTGGGAATCCACTATGCATCGATGGAATTCTGATAAACGCGATAAACTGTTCATGTCTTTAACCTTCATACAGTCTCAGCATTCTTTTCGCAGTATCCTGGCGACACTCAATCTAATTCAGAATGCAGCTTTTGCAAGCGCAGCTCGTGTGATGGCTTGCAGTCAGTGTCCCACCAATTGGATTTGACCGAATATTGGATCAAGATTCGTGATGCATTTTGATCATACTCTTCCCGAGTAACTTCGAGCGGATCCAAGGCTGGAAGAAGGCCCAAAGTCATAAAGAAAGATCTCGTGTGCCTTGGCCGAAGTTTTTTTCATAATCATGGTCTTTCTTTGGGGAATGGCATCCCACACAAAATATTACTACGCTCTCTACACAAACATATCCACTGCAAAGGCAATTTCGAAGATGATTTTCCCTGTGTCCAAAGGTGGGATATGTTAGTTCCCTGGAGGGTATATTATTCTAACAAAAATACCACACATTGGGGTTTGGGGTTCTTCATAACAGCTAGCTTTCCGTTTTGCTGACGCAGGGCCTAGACTGGATGAGGGTGGGACCATTGAGGCCTTTGTTCGTTGAAGAACGAGGGCATGGTCGTGATGGAGAGCTTCTCAGGGATTTCATCATGCGCAAGGAGCATTTGAAAGAGGACTGTTTGGCCGGTGGCGCCTTTTTTAAATCCTAGCAGCTGGTGGAGAATACCAATCAGCATTTGTTCTTGACAAGAAACGATGAAAAAGACATGCTCTTGCTTGATCTTCCCCTCATGCCTTATGAACGTCCAACAATCTCAACCATTTCGTATTTTGGAAGCCTTGAGATTTGCAGGGCAGGGGCAATTTAAGACTTTGAAATCCAGGAAGTGATCAGGCAAAATCCTAATCATTCAATGGATGTTCATTCAAGACCCACAAAGGCCCCCCCCGGAACGCGACACCGGTGCCACGAAGAGGATGCACGTAACTTGGCGATAAATCGATGGCTCATCCGCGGGGAGTTCTACGATGAATGTTTCCAGGTGCCTATGGGAGTGATGAGGTTTCTGAATCGTGGCCGTATGGATACGTACTGTTGATGGAAGAAATCCTGCATCGGTCGATAGCTACTTTATCCTATTGTTTACAGGGTTTTATGTATCCCAGGTGGATGTTTGGGATTTCTTCCATCAACAGTATGTGATCATAATGTGTGCAGAGTTAGTTGCTGGATGTTGCTGGAACATATCATATATCTATTTCGGCTGCAAGGTAAATGGGTGATGGATTATGGCCAGTTTTTCCTTGTACACACACGTTTAGGCATCACATTGTAGACTACCTGACCACGTGGCAACAATCGAAACTCTACATCTGGTTTGCATGTAATTGCAGATATCATCAAATTTGTATTTTGTTCTCAGTAATCATCATTGAAAACACCTCTGTAGACGTGTCAGTGCAGGAACAACAGACACATGAACCACATTCATACCAGTCAATCACTTGGAGAAGCTTTAAGGCATGCTCTGCAAGGAATTGAAATGAGAGCACCTTACCAACCCAGCATTTGAACATGATTTGAACATGGCCAAAACATACCAAGACTATGCAAAATTCAACCCCCGTTTTTTAGAAACATCCTTAGGCTATGAGTTTTTTTGTACAGCCTTCCAAGTCGGGATGAGATGTGGTTTTTCACGCCAGGAGTATCTTGACCAATATGGTCCAGGCGGATGGGTTTTGGTGATGGCATGATGGGTTGCACCATGGCAGTTTGTTTGGAAAATTGCTGTAAAATGCCCATGGTGCTTGGCTCGGTGGTCACGTTTTTCCCATGGTGCAGAAGGTGCGATTGAGCCTGAAATTGTGGTGGACTTGGAAGAACAGAAAGAAGCGCTCGCAAGGGACCTTAGAGGACCAACTCGGAAACCAGAAATCTGGGCGGGTTGAATGATGGCCATTTCGCCGCCACATCCTTACACAACGTTCATTCAGAACATGCCCTGACAACAGTCACTGGGAGAACCTCTGCATCCTCATGGGGCAAAGGATGTAACAAACATGGATGGAAGAAACTATACGGAACTCCAACTGCAATTGAGTTTGGAACTAGGCGTTCAGATGCTTAAAAGACCTTTTTGACCTTCTCAGGGGCTTACCATGATCCAAGAAGACGCCATTGTCGACCCAAACTAAGATCCTGTCAACTTTCACGGCCCAAGCAAACATCCATTCAGAGGCATCCAAGTTTGGTAAAGCGTCAGTTCTTTTGACCCCTTACTTTTATATATACACCTTCCTCTTCATATCATTTTCGCTGCAAAATGCATTCATTGCACTTTTAGCACAGTCAAGGTGCTGTAAACATCGCGAATCTGCCAAGGTCGAAGCGTGTAAAGATGTGATGGTCGTCACCAAGGTGACCAAGAAGAAGGCCGCTTAGATGGCGGGCTACTAGCTGCAGCGCTGAGGGTTGAACTGGTGAGCCAAAACTACGCAAAACAGACACAAAAATATGTAGATATAAGTGTAATTTATAATTAATTGTATTTCTATTTTTCTTTCCGTATTTTGATTTCAGTATTTGATTTCAGAACTCTGAAACAAAAAAATCCAATTTCTAGAGTTCAACCTTCCAATTTACCGCGGGTCATGGTCCAAGCCGTGCCTTTTTTCCCAGCTTGGACAGGTGGAAGAGCTTGAAGCTGTCTCGAAGTCTGCTGATGTGCCAAGCTCAAGGGTGGTTGAGGACGGAATAATCTTATTTTCTTGGGATTTTTCTAATAGCAATATTCAATGTATATTGGTAAACATACGTATATGTCGTGAAAACACATAGTTGTGACTATACATATACACACGTATATTCAAGATCAGGGGAAGCCAATGGAAGAGGATTGTGATTCTGTCTATGACCGGCTAGAATGTCATATCACCATAGTATACTATGATTGAAACCCAACGCACTTTCCAACATGTTTATAGATACAATAATTCTACAACATGATGCCACCATTGAGATTTGCTACACTCCTTCTGTTTTTGCAGTCTTGGACTTGCCATATTTGCAAGTCACGCATCATTCGAAACTAGATTCAAACGAGTGAATACGTTGGGAGCATCCCAAGTCCCTGAAGTCCTTTCATGCCCCTCCCAGGTTTATGCGCTGCGTGACACCCTTCTTGCTGCTGTCAAGGCAGCATGGGATGGTCAACGTTGGTGAATGAGAAGCGCTGCAGCTGCAGTGTTATACCAACCAAATGACTTGTGTGGTGCAAGTGTCCATGTGCATCCCATTTTGATTTTATGTTTGATCACGACAACCAAGAGAAGTTGTGACCTTTTTTAAAGAAGCAAAACAGGACCTCACCACACCGAGACGACGATTGGGTATTCCAACAAAGAAGTTGATGCAACAGCCTCAGATATTGAATGATATTGAAGATTTGAGTTCTGAAAAGCTTGCAGATTTTTTGCAAAGATGAAGGAATATCTGACATGAGAGCTATGCTATTGAATTCGGAAGTTGGCACTGACCGGATGCATTTGGCCCAAGACAGTTGATACGTAGGCTGACAGTTCATTCTAAGTCAATCTTTGCCTGACAAGCACATCCTGCATCCAGTTTCTTGGTAGCAATGAAGACTATTAAAGGGACAAACCTCTGGCAGATCCATAGGGGTCTTCGAAGCTGTTGGATACAATATTGAAGACTTTGCTTGCCTACAGGTCTTCCAAACAAGTCCAATTCGGTTTTGGAAAGACAGTGATTGACTAAGTGTGCAACTTCAAGAATCCAAACCTTTGACTGCAATTGAGGCATTTTTCTATGAATCTCTCACGTATCTTGATGTTCCTTTTGCTCGGCATCGTCTACAGTGAACGTGGCTCCCCAAGTTTGCTGGGAAACACGGCCGTCACAAGATGAAAACAAACACCGAGGCAGTTCAAGGTATGACAAGCTCATTCAGGAGAGGGGATGTTTCTGTCATTTGTACCCTGGCAACTATTTTGCGGATGGTTTTTCTCCATGTAAGATGAAGATGGATCAGAGGTGCAGTGGAGATCCCCTGTTTTTTCACAATTACACGTGCTACACGTCCATGTTACTCAGACTCAGATTTAGTCTCCACATCTTGGATATTCGATATTCTTCAATAATATTCCCCAACAAAGAACTTCACAAAATCCTGCTGGAAAGCAGAATCAGATGTGAGGAGTTGAAGAAAGTTGGGGTGCCCCAGAGTGATGTTTTCTTGCGGCATCTTCTGGGACTTGGTTGATTTTGGTGTCTATATGCTGGATGTCTATTATCTCTAGATGTTAATACAAGAACAGTATGTTATCACGACGAGAAATACGGATATTGCCGGAGCCAACACCTGGACCGGTCCAGTTTTTGCCAGGAATTGGAGCAGAACGGAGAGATCAAGATCAAGGATGAAGTCAAAGAGGAGCTCTTCGGTGAAAGCTGGCAAGGTCGAAGAGATACGATATGATACGATGATAGCTTTTTTTCCTCCAGATATTACAGATATTATTGTTTATTTATAAGGGAATTATTGCGAAGTATATACAAGGTTTTCCGTGAGGGGAAGCAGTTGGAGAAGCATAAGCTTGAAGTTGTTGAAGCTTGTTGTGCTGAGACAAAGGAGCCAAAAGGAAAGGTGTTGTTGAAGGTGCCAGCCACAGATTCATTTTCTCAATTATGTACATCCATCTAGGTTTCAGGCATCATTTTTCTGATGGGCAAAAAAACAAAAACACACCTTGGAGATCCTTGTGTCTTTTTTGTTGGATGACTTTAGTTTCAGACACCATTGGAGCAGAATTTGGTTTCAGCTTATCGCTCTAGACCAAGGTCAATCACCATCCATGATTTGCTTGCCATGTCAGAAAAGAAACCGTGCCGCTGCACCAGATTGGATGATGACCAAGCCTTGAATATACCAACAGTTGGGGGACTTTTTGTGAATCCTTTTACAACCTGATTTTGCAAGATCAACAAAATCAGTCAACAGAAACTGATATTACACAGCAGGGTCATTCAAAGACCAAAAAATAGTAGCCAAAGTGTACAAAACATATTGTTCCACACACCATCTTACCTGTCAGACAAGCTGATGCTGAGGGATGATGAGGCCAGAGATTTGCTGAAGAACGCGCAACAATCACGATTGCGCAAGGTCGTCGGGAATCTCAGCTCCGTGGTGCAGCTGGAGATGCTTATGACACAAAAATGACACCGGCAGTTGGCTGGTTTTATATGTGTTTTAGGCATATCCGGCATATCCCTTCTGGAAGTGTTTTTGTGCAACTTGCTATAGAGGATGAGTCTTGTGACTTCATCAATGAATCAATCCTCGCTTTTTTTCTGCCGTTGGCAAGATGTGGACAACCTCCAAGTGTCATCCTTCCCCATGGCCAGGTGTTGGATTGCCTGAAAGCCATTTGGGAGTCTGGTGTTGGAGGGGAGGTTCGAATGGACAGAGACTCAACTGGACCTGACACGCGGCCAGTCATGTTCGGTCGCGATGCCTAATATAAAAAAAAGATTTTGAATTATTGTCCCGAAAATGGGGATATTATCCCGATATCCGCAGACACACACAAAATAGGAAGATCATCAAACATCACATATCATGATGTCATAATTCAGAATGTGTAGCAGCATCAGGACTCTTCAAACCTTCCTCAAGAAATGATGTCAACATTGACCCAACAGGTTTTGAAAATCGCCTTGGACGCCGTGAAAAGTCGTATTGACAGGTCCAAGAGCTGAGACTTGACTCTGTGGAATGTTGGGCATGGTCAGAAAGAATTTGCAGCTTCAAATATCCCTGAATCTTGTTGTGGGGGTTGCATCCTTTGAGGGTCAGATGGACTTGTTTTAGCCTTAAAGAACAATAACGGAGAAAGGCAATCAAAGTTCAGTGTTCACATTTTTTGATGTTTTGCATCCTCCAAGTTTACATCAGGTACAAGGTCAAAATCGGAGAGTCTGCGGATGTTATCGAAGCGATGGCTGGTGTGGGTGCTCAGAGCCAGGTGGTACGGTGGCCAATTGGCTGCTGGTGAACTCTTTGCTTTTAGCCCCGCATTTCTCTGAGACTATAAAAGTTGGACTTGGCATATAATCTCTTTAGCTTCACGTTGGGTTGGGTTTGGTACTAGATCATGAATATTTTTAGGAATTGAAGGCTGGTAGTCCTAGGAAATTTAGAGAAGCGTCATAGCTTCATGTTCGGAAATTCAGCTTCACTTCTCAAGCTGGGATTGTGTGGTCGCGCGCGCATCACACCATGAGTCACCGCTGCTTGGCCAGCCTGCCTAAAGCAGCAACTTGGCTTCTTTTTTTTGCATGGGAGTTGAGTGGCCTTGACTTTTTTACGGAGATCCCTATGCTTGTGAGTTCTAATAACAGTGTAGATAAGATATGAGAAAATTAGATAAAATGATATGCAATTATAAGGCTATTTTTGGATTTTACATAGATGTGAACAATCCAAAAGCTGAGGAACTCCATATACACCTTGAGGGTGCTATGCGTTCGGTGCCCAAGGGCAGAGGATAAGATGGGAAAACAGATTGAGGACCCAGCAAAACAGAAAAACATAAGACTCACTCATAAATCCATCCAAATTCACCATGCCGCATCAAAGAAACATCCAGCACCACGTATCAGCACTTATCATCGCCTAATGATCACAAACATTGTATCATCATCATCATCATCATCATCATCATCATCATCATCATCATCATCATCATCATCATCATCATCATCATCATCATCATCATCATCATCATCATCATCATCTTCATCTTTACTATCTAAGCATCCTGATCCAAACTACCATGCTTACTCTCGTCACTCTTGTACCTGGATCGCAGATTTTAAGGTCCGAAGACCCTCACAGAGTTGTGCCAAAAGCATGGAGTGGCGCGGCCGATGGATACGTCGCCAAGCTGCAACCGTAGCTAAACAATATGCTTTCCTTTGGCGAGCCGTGAGATTTGGAATGGAATTTCAGCTGAAGAAACTTTAATAGATGCAATTCAATGCTTTGAATTGAAGTTTCAATCTAATTCTCGGAACAGAAGTACCGCATCCTTTGCCTTAGACAGCATTTGTGATCCTTTGTATTCCTTTTTCATATGGCGTCATGAGTGTTGTATAGCAGCCCCAT
Organism: Breviolum minutum Mf 1.05b.01; assembly: GCA_000507305.1. Taxonomy (NCBI): domain Eukaryota; class Dinophyceae; order Suessiales; family Symbiodiniaceae; genus Breviolum; species Breviolum minutum. The sequence goes on along the minus strand of DF240962.1, from coordinate 24,200 downwards.
GCAACAGTTTATGCCACTAGCAACTAGTCAGGTGTGGAAAGCGCTTCTCAGATTTCTCTCCGTTGCGCAACAGCACTTCGGACGAGTTGAAGCGAAAGTTCCCCAATGGTTGGAATGGTGCCGTTCCTATGGTCTTTCACGAAGCTAAGTTTTCTATCCACCAAAACATATTGAGACAGGATGTCTGAAATAGAACACGCATCCCAATAGGTTGATACATAGAGCATGGTAGGTTGATGCAAAGATAGATCCTACAAAAGCCAGAAGTAGTGGAAGCTAAAGCAGCTCAATTTGCCAGGTTTGCCAATTGCTACATGGCAGTTTGTGAATGTCTACGAGAAGAGTCTGATCTTCAACGCTTAGTCCTGGAAGTAGCGGAGGATGCAGCAAAGTCAGGCAGGATAGATGAAAAACGTTGGTTCCAGAGTGATGGGATTGATTTTACCGGTGCAAAGCTGGTTGAGACATCTTCAGACAACAAAGGTGCAGCAATTTCATTGGAATCAAAAGGAACAACTTTGCTTCTTCTTGATGGTTGTTTGAAGGTGCTCTTTGGATAGAGCCTGCGCTTTCTATTGAACTCTATGCAGATCGATTTGGTGTCTTGGCAAACAACTGTGGCAAAACCCAGCCTGCTTTCTGCTGCATGTCGTCATTCATGGCAGAGCTTTGGGAAGCTTGGGTTTCGCTGCAAACATGCTTTCCTTTTTGACAAAGTCATAGGGCAACTTGACAACGGGCATCCTACATGACTGATATGGCATTTTTCGAATGTCCAGGTGGCGTACAGGCTACTCTAGAGCTGTTGATGAGAGCTGCTGAAGCAGCAGAGACCCGCACTGGAGTTGCCATGGGCTGCTTGGAGCAAGTCAACAAAGTACAATGTCATGATATGTCATGACTCTTTTTCTGCTACTTCTGAGTAATCATTTAGAGTAAGCACTATGTGATTTTGAAGTATTAATTACATCAAACTTGTATCTGCAGTATCTTATCATTGTTCTCATTGTTGCAGTCTTCGGTCAGGTCGTCTGTTTCCGATGTAAGAAAAATATTTGATGTACCTGAAAAATCGATGCAGTCAACGGTTCAATAGAAGGTCCTTTACAAGATGGACTAATACACCCCCGAAGTTTAACGTAGTCCCCTGAAAAGTTACCGTCCCAAAAAGGGGAGGTAGTCTTAAGACCACCATTTTTCAGGGGCGAGAAATGTCAGCCCACACATTGGAGCCCAAGGATTCATCGTTGCAGCAGAACGGCATTTGCCAGTGCCACAAGCTGAAGCCTTGGCGACAACGGTGACTTGGTAAGGTTGAAAGGGAATAAAGTTAAGGAAGGAATTATTGGTTATGATTAAATAGGATTGAGCAGTGGAAGCTACAGAGATTGAACGGGGATTATAGTATATAGATGATTCCTGATTGAGTGATTTCGATTGATTTCGTGCCTCATCACATATAACTTCATATACGTAGTTTCATCCTTCAAAGCGAAGTTTTGGCTTCCAAATTGAGGTCAAAACGATCGCAGCTGCTGGACAATGCACGATCCACGGTCGACCCGGAATTATCGGCTTTGGTCTACATTCAGCTGAGGTAGGATTTGTTTGAAATTCGCTGCCCCTTCGGGGTGGAAATAATAGACAAAATACGTACGTATATATTTGTATATATACATCAATTTGCATAGCCTTTTGTGGAGGCTACTCCACCTGTTCCAGGTTGGCCATCCACCAGAGCCATTCGCGGAGGCCTTCCGAATCGCTTGCAGTTCAGATATCGTGGCCCTGCCGCATGCGGGAGAGTTTGCCCCAGCACCCGGGCAAGGACCAGCCAGTGATGCTTAGCTGAAGTTTGAGTTGCCATGGGGTGACAGAAACTACCAGGTCTTTTTGTACCAAAAACAGATGATATGGGATACCGGAGGACCGGATACTCCTTGCAAGCTGAACCACAAGGTGAAGTTCTGCGTCGACATCCTTGGAGCTCGAAGAATCGCCCATGGAGTGCTGAGTATGGAAGATGAAGAGCTGATTCAACATCTTGCTAAGTTGCAGGTGTGTCAAATCCTCAATTCCTTGCTGAAGTGTGTTTGAGTGTTTGAGAATTGCGATATGTCTTGGTTGTTGAAGGATACTTCATGATACTTCTTATATTTGAGTCTGCACAAAGACTACTTACTACTCTTCCTCCTTCTCTGAATCCATGAACTCTCAATGGGTCACGAGAAGAATGATTCAATCCATCAATCCACCTCTGGAACTCTGCCCTGATACATCCATTGGGGCTTGTCGGCTTGTCCAACTGAGGTTTAGATATTTGCCCCAGTAGCAATGAACTACTGGGTGTGGTGCCTGTGAAGGAGTCTCCTTTGACGAAGTTCTTGGAAGCTGGTGTGTCGGGATCCTAACAAAAATGCAACGACCTGGAGCCAGACCTGAAAGTATATCACCAATTATGGAAAAAGAAAACGTTTGAAGAAAAAGAGATGAACAAATATAACCAAGTTAGATGATGTTTCTGAGAAATTGCATGGATTTATTTCTCCCCCCAAAAATCTCGAAGTCAGGCCCTGCACCATCAACTCAGATGATCCACTGCTCTTTGGACCCAGACTCCTCGATGAGTTTAAGCTGTGTCGAGATCAGTACCTGGATTTCAAACGAGAGGGTGGGATTTTTTGGACCTCAACGTTGGTGACTGTATCCGGGAGCTCTGATGTTTGTTGATACTGAAATTCAATGCGAGCTTCATACGCAAAGATGCAACAGCTTAAACACCAGTCAGAATGTTTCTCCAAATCTTCTTACAGTCTTGTCATGGTGAACAGGAAACAATGTATCCATTAGGCAACCGTAGGTGGACATAGCCTTGCTGTCTTTCAACAACATCATTCCAAGGTTGAAGATGTCAGACGATCTACTTGCAGCCTGTGCAGCCTTTTGGTGGCAACGAATCCCCATTTGTTTTGAATGATAGTCTGTGACATTTTGCTTATCGTTTTTGTCGTCATTGCTTATGATGATATGATAACAACACATTAATTCATTTATGAATCATGATGATATGATATTCAAAATCGACACAGTGCATAAACACAAGAGTCAACATGAAGATACGGCTGCTGCTGATGAAGATGATAGTAGTGATGATGATGATGATGATGATGATGATGAGGAGGAGGAGGAGGAGGAGGAGGAGGAGGAGGATGATGATGATGATGATGATGATGATGATGATGATGATGATGATGATGATTAACTTGAACATGAACAGCATCCAATGATTCCAGGATCATAATTTGCCACAACATGTCCCAAGTCCCTCCTCAAAGGCCAGCTCCTTTCAGCACAGCTGTGCGCCTGCAGAGCTGAAACAGAGAGGGCTGCGTGGGGTGAAGGCGAATTCGGGTTGCAGATGGCTTGAGTTGGAGCATGTCTCTCCAAAAACTTTGGCATAAAATGGGAGGATGGAAGTATGGAAGAGGATGAACATGATGAACCACGTTTTTTTTTTTAAATAGATGGCATCTTTCTTACTTGGGGTGGTAATTTGGGCCAGAAGGAATGGACGTGGAATGAGGATAAGAAGGACCACCTTGGAGATGTTGTATGATTTATGATAGCCGGAGGGAGAGTACCACTTCAACCCATGCTTGAAGGATCTAGGTCATGTTGCTGTTCTGATGAACAGAGTCACAACACTTTGACCTTCCAGTTGTAAAACGGCTTACTGAGACTCATGTGTGAATTTTTCACAGTATTATTGTGCGAACCTTTTGGAATTCATGGACGTTCAAAATTGACCTTTGTCAGTTTCCTTGAACTCGCTGGGTTATATAGAGATCACAGTAGTGTCAACCGAGAACAGAAAACTTCAAACAAGCTTCCAAGGCAAGATCAGGCTCTGAAAAAGAGTTTATTGGATGGCTTGAAACGCATGTCATTTGAGGAAACTGAAAACTAAACAGTCTAAATCTTTGGTGAAGTAGTTGGGGCATCTTACTTGCAGGATTGGCTGAGTCAAAAAGGAGACTTGGATGGCAGTTCTGGTTGCTGGATTGTTGAACAGAAGAAGTGCTCACAAATGGACTTGATCATTGATGACGTGAAACAGTGGATCAGTATACAATTCAATGAAGCCAGTGACCAGTTATCACCTGGAATGATATCCTCAATTGTGACGCACACTTAAACAAGAGTATTGTGATGTGAATTTGTAAGCATTCACTTTTTACTTGTCTGTTGCCAGTACTGCTTTGTCTGCGGGTATGTGCAATGCTTTTGTTTGGAGGACAGGGCGTCCACCAAAACAGGTTGAGACCCCTTAATTCTTTCATCAATATGACTACAATACAAGCAACATCAACACAATCGCTACGAGTTTCCCAGTCTCGCTTGGCTTGAGTGAACCAAGGCACTTCGTTAAAACGCAGCCATGATTCCGTCGAAGCGGGATAAAAAAACCTAACTGCGGCCGCAGCTTTTGGGGACGTTGAGATACGGTTTGAGGTTTGAGCATAGCTCTGAGCCATTGACAATCAACAGTGTTTGAAGTGTTTGACATATGTTTTACAAATTGAGGTCAGCAATGGGCTCAATTGGAGGCTCTGGCAGCAATGGACTTCCATGAAATCTGACAAGTTTATTGTTTCGAGTGGTCATGACTCATGACACATACTGACATGTGCACATACAAATCCTGAACACTTTGTTGAAACTTTCTGTTGGTTCACGTAGACCTAGACTGGTGCTCGCAAGTGTGGCATGATGCAACAATCCGAAATTCACCAACTCGAAATGACAATTTGTCTCCTAAACCTCCCTTTGTCAGTGGAAACCACGTCATCTTTAAGTGAGCCACGCTATAAACCCCCCCTTTATGTGGTAACAAGGGAGGTGGTCATAAGAATGTACGCCTACGTAAAACCCTCAGATGCGTAAGTCAGCGTAAGCTGGCGTGTAAGCAAAATTCTGGAATCTCCATGCGGAAGCTGGCACTGTGGCCGCGTAAGTGATGCGTAAGTGGGGGCGTAAGCAATTCCTTACGACCTTGCGAGATGAAAGACCTTTTTAGCACGGCTCAAATGTCCTCGCCAAGATGGGCAGGATTTGGTTGAGACCATTGAGGAGAATGAAAAATCTGGTGCGAATCGTCAAGTTTTGGGTCCCATTGAGGGCCGACGCCTTTTGGCAGCAACAGTTCCTGTGCCAGAGAAAAACATATCATCGAATCAAACATCACTCAGAGAATGAAGCGTCATCTGTTTTTGTTACACTCGCATGTTTGTGGATTGAAGGAAGGGTAAATAGTCAGGAATCGGGATAGATTTTGTGGAAGGTTGTCGATAGTCTATTTGCCTTGCTTTTGTCTTGTGGCACTCAGGCACAAAACTTGTCGTCGAGAAAGTGCAGAACTCAGGACTGCTGCACCCTGGTACTTTAAATTGCTTAACGCCCTCAGCCACAGTGCGCATCCTGCTAAAGCAACCTTGATGGTAAAACAGAAGGAATGATGAATGAAATCCAATTATATGAACGGGTCCGTTACAGTCTTCGTTCGTGTTTGAGGCCCTTGAAAGTCTTGGGGGACAAGGGTCAAGCCGCTACTTGGCTGTACCGTTTCAGGCACTTCTGAATCATGGATAGCCATGGATAGCCTGGATAGCTGTGACTTGGCGTCAGATCCACATTTCCAGAAGTGCCATGAGGTCAAGTGATCGAATGGATTGAGCAACATCCCGAAGAGCTTGAGAATATCCGAGAAGCCAGGTTAAATTGGTTCCCTGGCTGCCATGGCTGCATCAACTCAACTAACAAACAGCAAGCCACCCAAGCCTAGGCATGTCCGTGAGGGTCAACGGAAGCCTGATCTTTGTCGAAAAATGGGAAGTTGGGTTGGATGTTTTGTGAACCCAAAATTGAGAACCTTAGATCTAAGGTGGCTTATCAGCTTGTAATCATTAAGGATTTCAAAGAGATTTTCAGTTCAAGAATTCCGAAGACTGAATTTTCATGAATTGTTCACAGCTTGATGCGGATTTCAGTTTTTTTTCGTATCTCTCACATTCAGACATCCTAACGTTGGGGGATCTAATCGTAATTTGTCCGAGCTGGGAGGGTACCGATCCGAGGTGTGGCAAAGCACTGTGCTGACCCAAGGAATGCTTTTTAATTGGCCATGGAACCCGATGTACAGTAGATTCAGCAGAGTGCATGGAATTTTGGGCTATACATACAGGTACTTGTACTTTTTGAATCTTTTTGTTAAGACATTAACTCCAGAAGGTCACTACAAAGGACCTACAAGTATTGAGAGATGTGATTTTGTTTCCACCATTTTTTGTCCAGAGCAGATGCATTTTTTTTTTGAAAAGTTGCCAAGTCGACCCTTCACTTCACCCAGGTCTCTTCAGCTATGAGCTCGTTTCGCAAAATTGTGAAGCCTGGGCAGTTGGCACCTTAGGCGAGTCATGGATCGATGGAAGCTGATCCCTGGAAACCTCCGAGGCCAGCGGTATACCTCGCCTCCAATGCAGAGGCTCCTGAGGTGCGCCTCATGTTCGCAGGTGAGAGGATGGTGACAATGAGATGGAAGGTGCATCATGTAATATCACGTATATAAATGTATACAATCATATTATATACAGTTATCATATTATCGATGTGCAGGTATTTGAAATTAGTTGAATATATTGGATGATATATGATGGGTGATGTTGGATGCTGGCTCTATGGTGCAGGAGATCCCTGCAATCCAAGATGCTCCCAAAGCAAGGCCAAGGCTCTTCCACAAAAAGTCGACGTTCCCCAAACCTTCCAGACCTTTCAAGCGCCACGAGGAAGCGTTCCAAGGCTGAAAAGGAGGCTGAGAATGTTGAGAAGGCTGGTGTTGCAGCTTGGTTGAATTTTAACTTTTTACTCTTCTTGATCTCTGTAAGCAACCAATTGGATCCAGGCACAGGAGGCACAGGAAGCTAAGGAAGCAACTCCTGAGGGGGATGTCGCTGAGCAGCCAAAGCCAAAGCGTAGCCGGAAGGCAGGATCACTTCAACTGGGATGTGTTTGCGCATGTGAAACTGGATCAATTTGACTTGAAGAAACCACTATTAGCACCACCTTTACCAACCGTATCATTGTGTATATTTACATGACCATTGGACCATTACCCAATATCAAATTGTGATCTACCTTGAAGTGCAGCCACCTTTACCACCGTATAGGCCAAGGCGAAGCCGCCCCAGGCTTCGGGAGCGCCGGCCGCCGACGCCCCGCCAGCGGCCGCGGAAGCTGCGGCGCCAGCGCCGGCGCCAGCGGCTGCGGAAGGGGCGGCGCCAGCCCGACAAAGGTCCCGGAAATGGTGATGGGTCGATGGGGATGGATACCAAGCAACACTTGCAGCAGTTTTGTGCCCACAGTCGCCCCCATAAATGTTCAAACTCAAGGATAGAAAGAGGTTTGCTTCTGACCCCTGGCATAACCCATGACATAGTTGGCGAAGATTCCCGAGCAAGGGTGCTAAATTCTGTGTATTGCTTGGCTGTTTCGCCGAACAGGTCACCACCAAAGAAGAAAAAAGCAGACGATCCAATGAGCCGTGCGCTGCATGGCTGCAACTGTGGCAAGAAAAATGCTGAAATGAGAGATCTACAAGGATGTTTTGCATCCTTGATGATTTGAGAATTTCATAATCACAACCTATGGTGTGCCAGGGTGCAATATCATTTAAAGCCTCCCAAGGCAGCGAAGGTAGCCAGGTATATAAATACCCTCCAGCGTCCACGCCGAGTGTCCTTTGTGAGGCTTGATGCTGCTTTTGAGGAAGCGGACAATGCTCGGTGAATGCCCTCGTTGGGGCGAAACCGCCCCAGTGACTAGGGTTTCAAACGCACCGGGACCCCGGCAGCTGCGCTTGAAGCATCTTGAAGCAATGAGAGGTTTGACAAGCAGAATGGATCTTTGATGAAGAGTATCCACTTATGAAGCAACTTTGCAACATGAGATGAATAACGAGTCTCACTGCAAGTAGCCCTTTGTCCTTCTCGTGTAGTTTTATCATGTTTTAGCTTACATGTTGAAGTTCGTCAAAGAATGTCTTTGAGCGATAGTGTGCCATGTACAGGATGTGCTTCATTAAAAAATCGGAGTGGTCATCAAGCCTTGGTGCTTGTGAATTGTTGACCTTTCCAACAGGTATGTTGAAACCGGACGGAACAGGAGCATGGAAGATTCAGAAGATAGTGCAAATGGACCTTCATCATTTTCTCATGTCTCCGAAGATTGGCTTCAAGAGTGTGAAATGACCATCATGATTCCAACCGACAGGGATCGGCTCCAACAATTCAGTCCTTTCAGGATGATACCATTGAATCACACCACACCTGAATCTTTGTACAATGGATGCAAATAGCTAAATGGATTGGATCATACTCTTGGGACAGCAGGTATGAGAAACAGGGAGTCTCAACAATTTATCAATTTGCAATATCCCAACGTTGATCAAGTGATGGGAGACACAGCCGGTGCTCATGGGAAAGGCAGGGGGCGGAATGTCATGAAGGCAAACAACCCAGCAGAATCCCAACAACAGAAGTGTATGGTTGAGTGTTGGTACATTTAGGTAATGAAGAACACAAAGAGATCAGATGATTGAAAGTCGATAAGATCTAAGAAACTGTAATAACATACATGAACATATATGACATCTCTCATCTAAATACCTTGGCGCAACAGTAGTGATGAGGCTTACCCTACCCTTCGTATCATCCTCCCCCTGCCCCCACATCATCATCAACTTTTCCACCACCACCCCCCACATCATCAACTTTTCCACCACCTCCCCCCACATCACCATCAACTTTTCCACCACCGCCCCCCACATCACCATCAACTTTTCCACCACCGCCCCCCAACATATGCTTTCTAGTTCCCAAATGTCTTGCCCAATTACATTTCCTAACCTTGCACTCACACACTTCACATTCAATTTCCCTCTGACTATATTCCTTGTTATACTCTCTCTTCTCCTCCTTATGTTTATCCCAGTAGTTCCTATTCATTTCCCTAGCTTTTTCCTCATTCTTCTTTGCCCAACTTTCCCTATATCCCAAGCATACATTGCAAGTAGCATTTTCTCCCCTATATAACTCAAGCACTCTCCAGCATCTACATTTCCAACATTGTTTTTT
>DF240962.1:0-14093 GCA_000507305.1 Breviolum minutum Mf 1.05b.01 | reverse complement strand
CGAGCTCAACTGACCATCAACTCCCCTTATTCAATTTACATCCATCGCCCCAATCGTATGGCTCATTAGCGGAAAAATTTATCCCATCTTCATTGCATCCATCTTCCACATCATATCATCATCATTTGAACCCTACAGCAAGGTTACTCACAGAAGAATAGGTAAGACAACATATTGGTACATTATTTAGTTAAACAAATGAATGTATCCAAGTATTGGCAATGAGGCAATGGACTTGTTCCATTTTTTGAACGCACTTGCTCCACTTTTGAATGGACTTGCTCCAATTTTTGAATGGACGTGCCCCATTAATTCACTGGACAGATTTCATTGCTGCTTTTCTTTCTGGACTTTGTGCATTAGTTTGATGGACTTGCACTATTCATCTCCTCAATCCATTCTTGAGTGCCCAATCCTCCCTCATTGCATGCCCAATCCTTCTTCGTTAGATGCCCATTCCTTCCTGGATAGGTGCCCAATCCTCCTTCGTTAGATGCCCATTCCTCCCTGGATAGGTGCCCAATCCTCCTTCGTAGATGGCCCAATCCTCCTTCGTTAGATGCCCAATCCTCCTTCGTTAGATGCCCAATCCTCCTTCGTTAGATGCCCAATCCTTCTTCATCAGTTGCCCAATCCTCCTTCGTTAGATGCCCAATCCTCCTTCGTTAGATGCCCAATCCTTCTTCATCAGTTGCCCAATCCTCCTTCGTTAGATGCCCAATCCTCCTTCGTTAGATGCCCAATCCTTGTTCGTTAGGTGCCCAATCCTTGTTCGTTAGGTGCCCAATCCTGCTTTGTTAGACGCCCGATCCTCCTTCGTTAGATGCCCACTACCACATACCCTACTTGTAGGTAACCCCATACCCTATGTGCAGACAAACACATGCCCTACGTGTAGGCAAACACATACCATATGTGCAGACAACCACATACCCTATGTGTAGACAAACACATGCCCTATGTGTAGGCAACCACATGCCCTATGTGTAGGCAACCGCATGCCCTATGTGCAGACAACCACANCAACGTGTAGGCAACCGCATACCCTATGTGCAGACAACCACATACCCTACGTGTAGGCAACCACATACCCTACGTGTAAGCAACCACATACCCTATGTGTAGGCAACCACAAACCCAACGTGTAGGCAACCGCATACCCTGTGGGTAGACAACCACATACCCTGTGTGTAGGCAAGCACATACCCTACGTGTAGGCAACCGCATGCCCTGTGTGTAGACAACCACAAACCCTGCGTGTAGGCAACCGCATACCGTGTGTGTAGGCAACCGCATACCCTTCATGTAGGCGACCGCAAGGCCTTTGTGTAGGTGACCACAAGCCCCGAGAGAACAAAAACATCATGCCACAACTTCGTCAAGACTTGGCATAATATTGTTTTCAAGAGTTTCAGTATTACTTGCTCTTCTCATCGGGCAGTCGTCGGCTTCTTTCTGCTATTTTGTCCTTGTTCTTTTCCCGGTATTGCCTCATTTTTTCGCTTATTCTTTCCTTGTTTTGCTCATTTTTGCCCCGTCCTCTCTTTGACTACCTCGCAGTGTTTCTGTTTGTATTTCCTGTGCCTTTCTTTTATTTGTGTTTGCGAGTGTGATTGTGACATAGTGTTTCTTCTGCTGTTTTATGTGGTCTATATTCTCATCATAGTATTGTTGCTTCTTGATTTTGAGTATCTAGACATATTCTTATTCTTGTTGGTGTAGACCTTCTGGTACTGAATCAATTGTGGTGATTGTGTTTATAAATTTGCTTCTGTATTTGTTTGTTTTTTTGGAAGTTGTTTTGGTGGTATTATTTGTTGGTTCTTCCACTGATGATTGTGTTTAATTCACTCTGATGTTCTCTAAATTTGTCGCCTTCTTTTCCCAGTAGGTATTCTTTTTCCTGCAAGGGGTAGTCTTCAAGAAGTTTAATGAAGAAAACTATACATTGATTGATGTAGAGTTTGTAATGCTGGTTCTTCTTCGAAGGAACTCTATGCTGTCTGTTTTTCCACTTTTTGTCAAGTGTTTCCAATATACGTTAATTTGTTTTGTGTTTCTCCTTTATGTAAAGTTCTCCTTTAGTGCAACCTACTTGCTATAGATTTGTCATATATGAGACATAATCTTAAAGTTAAAGAAGCTGATTTAGTATGTAGTTATATGCATGAAAAACTCTGTTCAGAGAGCCAACGGACTCAAGCAATATGACAAAATCCATTGAAGAATGCCAAGACACAGAACACATCACTGAAAGAATGAGAGCGACACCAGAGAAAACAAGAGAAGCTAAACCAGTAAAAAAGCCAGAGTAAAATTGAGAGAAAAGACCTGAGCATCACTGGCATCAATAGCAGTCGGAATAGCAAGACAAAGAGGAACGGGCAACACACAAAAATCTTATTCTGTTAGTTATATATATGCTTCGCTCGACAAAAATTATAGGGGGAATAAAGAGAGACAAACAGATAAATGGTCTGACATATTATCCAATGTTCTTGAAAGGCGCGAGTAGAGTTGCTAATCTGAAAGCGGACGCCTTTATAGAAACACTCGTGGGTAGAACTATCACTAAACAATTTGAAAGACCTTTATTTAGAAGTGATGACGTTCCGAAAGACGGACGCCCAATTAAGGGAGGTAATGCCAAACATATTGGACTACGTGGATGCCATCCAAATTCTAAAAGTCATTGAAGTAGATGATGACGGTAAGCATTATGATACGGAGGACAAGGGAATGAAAGACACCACTAGTATATCAATCTACAGCTACTATCATGAGACAATCACAGACCCAGGGAAGGAAACAGTGAAAGAAGCAAAACGTTGAAAAGTCTTCAGACCTGACAGCGTCCAAGGATGTTTACACATGTGATGAGACTGAACCTCCAATTTAAAAGATGTTTTCTCTACTGAAATTCATATTCAAGATGTATACAATCTAATCCGTCACCGAAGTGCTTTATCAACCCAAGAAGGCAGATTATGAACCTCAAACCCACGGCAGACAAAACCTCGCAGTTGAAAATAAGATCTACTTGCAAGAGTTCCGACACAAAACAAGGTGAGAAGAAGAAACACTCAACCATACATCAATCCAACTACAGAAGGCTTTGGTAAAGACAAGACGGTTGCTTACATTGTATCAACTTAAGATTTACTGAAGGATTTATAGAAAGAGACCGACACAGAAGATAAATACAGAATAGCAGAGGCAGGCTTTAATAGCGGAGGAAATATTTGCACCAAGTCATACGTCTCAATACGACAGTGTGGATAGGAATACTAGATGAGTGTAGGGTGGTAGTCCCATTCATTTTTTAAAAAGATAAGAATGTTGATGTAGATAGTCTGGTGGAGATCGTCACGTCTACAGCTTTCATCGGGGCATGTAATCAAACAACAGGACAGAAGGAAGCTTTCATCCTTAGCGCTCTTTAAAGTTGAAGTCAGTAAGACAGACAAATTAACATCGTCTATGGCAAGTTCTCAAGAAAAATGATTTATACAAAACAACGGAAATGAAATTCATTTGCTACAAACAACCTTCATATATCCATAAGGTGAATTACAAAGGTATTGTGGATAAAATGTAGGAAGCTCCACTGGGTAATGATGAGGATGATGATAACCAAACAAACAAGAACATGGGAAACCTCGCTCTGGATGCTACAGAAGTCCAACAACACAGCACAGAGGAGTGGCATCTTTAACTCATTGAGGGAGGCATGTCATTACCAAACGCAACAGGGAGGAAGGATATACGCACTAGAGGAGGAAACACATGAACGAGAAGATGAAAGAGAAAAGAGATATGATAAGTCAGATACATACTGTGTATTGAATACTACTAAGCGACAGAAATCATTACATGGGCTCCGCTAAAAAAATAGATGCTCCTTCAAGAACTATGCCATGTTTGAGGCATATACTAGATTAGTAGCAAATGATGGTGGAATATATAGTGTTAAGAGTGATGCCTTTACCATCCATAAGATGACTCAACAAGAGTGAAAGGAAAACCAAACCATTTCATAAAAACATTGGGGGAAGGCATTTTGAATTTTGAAGATGGTATATGCAATCGGAGAGTATCAACTTCACGCATCAACTAACCAACTGAAAAATACAGATTTACATGCAATCATTGCATACCAATACCCATTCAAGAAAATGAACCTTTTGGGTGCAGTGGATGAGTGGAACACTAAAGCAATCTGTAAGCAATTCATCCCTTGTAGTCCATGTATGATACATGGATTTATAGCAGAGCATTTTAGCACATTAGGTTGTAGAGTTGTGTTCGTAGTGCCTTCTAATCATTTGTTGCAAGAGAAGTCAAAGAAAAGGTTGAATGCAACTATATTCAATTAAGCTTTTTGCAATACCGGCTGAGGGTGGACAAGGGAGAGAAACTCGCAGAATATGACCATAGTCCTTTTGATGTAGTTTGCTTTTGAAGTTTATATGGCAAATACTTACATCAAAAACAAGACAAGGCTATTTGTAAAAAGTGATTCTGACAAACAAATCATACTGGCAACGGGAGACACGAAACAACTGCAAGGAGTTGAAAACATCAGCAGTTGCCGAGACCCTGCAACATACTATGCCGACCGCTGGTTAGTTTAGATTTGATTTTCAAGTAAAAACATGTTCCTCAATTTTGTAAGAGCGTTGGGGCAAGGGACAGTCCAAAGGGTGAAGAGAATAGCCGTTTTTATGAATGATATGTATGATGACTGTTGGGTGCATAAACTGTCAATAAATGAAATGGTAGAAAAATATGGTTATATGAATATCATTTTCGCGAGTATCACATTGCTTTTACTAACTCAAGATGCGTTGAAGTAAGAAATGCTGTAGGAAAGGGACTGGGGAAGAAAGAAAAATATCAAGTTGGAGATGGACTAGTGGGTAGGTTGTTTCGGTCAGATGGAGGAGATAAATTGAATGTTAGTATCCTTGAGAAATCTTATGAACAACTCTTGGGGCGTGTCACCACTGAAGACGTTTCATGCAAACGTTTTAGATACACACGCTGTGTCACTTCCCACTCTGCTCGAGGCGCATTTGTTAGTAAAACATAGTAAAACTAGTACCATACAAGAATGGGATAAACCCTATTCGGTCAGTAGTGAGTGGGATTGGTGCGCAATGACGAGGTGCGTTGATTTTGGTAGTGAAACAAACTAGAACTTGTTGAACAAAAGCTTTGCAGAATAAAATTGATGGATACAGGCAACAAGACAAATGACAACGAAGAGAAATCAACGGAGACAAATATGTAGACGTTGAGTGGTGGATGACTAGATTGAAAAGGGAGTTGTGGCAAATGCGTAGGTAAATTTGAGACTGGTAAGAAGAAGGGCTCTAGAAGTAGCAACTTCACNGAATAGAATTGATGGATACAGGCAACAAGACAAATGACAAGGAAGAGAAATCAACGGAGACAAATATGTAGACGTTGAGTAGTGGATGACTAGATTGAAAAAGGAGTTGTGGCAGATGCGTTGCTAAATTTGAGACTGGTAAGAAGAAGGGCTCCTCGCTCATACAAAAGACAACTGCGATAGTTGGGGGGGTATTGCAACTGTTCTTCTGAATAGATTGAAAAATGGCGGACGGGTGTAATGCTAGAATAAGTTCATATGGGTGACAATACGAATAGAAAGGGGGTGGGGATGTACAAAAAGCGGATGTGGCGTCGCGCATTCAAAATGCTATATTGGGTGAATAGCTAAACGTCAGATTAGCAAGACATAAGGCGACATACCCTCAATACTTGAGACGCAGGTGCTTTGATTTGTGTGACGACTTTGGTATAGACAATTGCGAGATAGAACAGGATTGCTGGGCAAAAGCATCATGAGCACTACATGGACAACATTGAACATTGTAAGGCTCGTTCTGGAAAGCACTACTATGAAAACAGGAACAAGATCTAAAACGNAATTGATGGATACAGGCAACAAGACAAATGACAACGAAGAGAAATCAACGGAGACAAATATGTAGACGTTGAGTGGTGGATGACTAGATTGAAAAGGGAGTTGTGGCAAATGCGTAGGTAAATTTGAGACTGGTAAGAAGAAGGGCTCTAGAAGTAGCAACTTCACAGCACAACGTGTAGATAATGCCTCGCTCATACAAAAGACAACTGCGGTAGTTGGGGGGGTATTGCAACTGTTCTTCTGAATAGATTGAAAAATGGCGGACAGGTGTAATGCTAGAATAATATCATATGGGTGACAATACGAATAGAAAGGGGGTGGGGATGTACAAAAACCGGATGTGGCGTCGCGTATTCAAAATGCTATATTGGGTAAATAGCTAAACGTCAGATTAGCAAGACATAAGGCGACATACACTCAATACTTGAGACGCAGGTGCTTTGAGTTGTGTGACGAGCTTGGTATAGACAATTGCAAGATAGAACTGGTAGAATATTGTCCATGTGATACGATAGAGGAATTGAGAAGACCAGAAGGATTTCATAACAGGAACACCGACTGTCTCAACAAACAGATTGCTGGGCAAAAGCATCATGAACACTACGTGGACAACATTGAACATTGTAAGGCCCGCTCTAGCAAGCACTACTATGAAAACAGGAACAAGATCTAGAACTAGCGAAATAGATCACGCAAACAACAGAGCGAAGCAAAACGTAAATTCAAAAGCAGATCATGAAAGAGACACAGAGGAAGTAAACAAGAACAAGTCAGAAATTATGACATGCCAGTGCGTGTCTATAATTACTCGCAACCACAAATCAAGGCATGGCATTCTGGAAGCCCACAGCATCAGGATTGGCTGAAGCGAAAAGAGCGGAGCAAGGGGTAGAACCTTCGAACGCATTGGAATGAAATATATTCTTATTTTTATAATGATGACTGATTAAGCATTGTCCATCATGTTTTTTTGACCGTGCAGGATTTGGTTCAAAGAATATTACACTTGAAGACAGTAAGAAGAAGGATGCAATAATAAGTGTTGATGATGAAAATCCGGAAAATGTTGAAAGCAAAACTAGAGGCAAAGTTTATTCATTGCTCCTCATGATTTCTTTGATTTTCAATTTGGTTTGTATTCCATTAATGCCGTTGAGAATCAAAGGATGAGAGTTGGGGAACTATGTGTAGTTAGATTTTTTCTCTCGTTATGTGACATATGATTTGTATGTCAGTAGTGCCAATTCCAAGCAAAAGTGAGGGTGATATTGTAAGTGTTTTACTTCAAGGGTGAAGCAGGTTAAGAAAAAACAAAGCAAAACAGAACATCTCATGGACAGATTACATTTTTAACCAGTTTCAAATTTCAACATACAATTTTACACCAGTTCATTCAAGCGCACGCTTTCTACCTGTTAAGGTGAGGAGTGAACAAAGAAAAACGGATATGAAGTAACATTGAACTTGGAATTACAAGGTAGGAGCACGCGTAAGTATCCTTCTTTACCTGTAGGCGATGAGGGGAAGGTGATGAGAAAAACATTCACTGAAAAGGAACGTTCTAGTCATTGGTCAAAAGAAACACGTTTAAAAAGTTGAGAAGAAATTGGGTCAACGTTAATTACTGCCTAGAAGGGCATGACACAGATAGCTCCAGAGCTATGCAAGGTTAGTTAGAACGGCGACTTCGGCATGAATTGTTGAAAGTATATAGTCATTTAGATTTTGTCGTTTTGGTGTTGTTTCAGCGCTACTTCCTGGTGATGCGGGTTTAGGGCTTGTAGGGGCTGGTAGTGAGATTGGCTTTTGTCTTGATGAACGTGATTCGATGATGATAAAAAAATTGGGGGTGCTACAACTTCTACACTGGTGAAGACGAGTTGATAGTTTGAGGTGGATAGGAAGTACCACGAACAACGTCTGGATTAATTTTTCTCTGATGATTGATGCGGTGCTGATGTTAAATAAACTTTGGCACCAGATCATGCCAGTGCAAGTAAGATTTTCTGCTGTTATTGCCAAGTTTAGCGCAAATTCAGTCTGAAACCTCTTCGAACATTTACTGAATTGAAAAGACACCCTCATTGTCGATACTAGTGCTACTTGGCGGGATTTGGGACTAGTTCCCTTTAAAATTTCCGTTCTCGCTGGAACCATTTTCTCAGTTCCATCAACATGTAGTCACTTACTGGTTCATTTAAATCATTTGTATATTGTACGTATCAACTTCTTGTTCTTCCGTATTGATTGTTTGCGTTGCTCTGTCTTGCGTTTCTGGAAATTGAAATGGTTTATTTTCAAAGGTTGGAGGGTTGATTTATTTGCTCTCTTGATACTAATCACTGTAGAACTATCTCAGTGTGAATACTTAAGGTAGTTTAGCATACCCTCATCATCTACAACCGTTTCCCTTTTCATCTTTCCCCAAAATCAATTATTCATATTAAGTGTAAGAAGCTCTAGTGGTATCATTAATAAATGGTTTTACGTGGAGATGCTCTAGATCTGTTTCTGTATTCTCCTATTCTCTTGCTGAAAAAGTCTTCTTACACTGTTGTTTCCACAAACCATTACCAACTAAATCACTACATGATATTGTTTGCAACAGTGGTCGGTTGAGTTCATCGTTTTCTTTTGTTTCAACATCACCTCTTTCTGAAAGCCTTCCGCTGCTTGAGACTCCATCAACGCCACTGCCCATGTTCATCTCTTCTGGTTTCGGTTTGGCTCGTTGTCGTGTTGACGTTTGCAATACTGCGCCATTTGTTCTTCTCCGAGGGCTCATATTGTATGTCAATCATTTATGTGTTTCTCCTGTTTGTTGTTGGCATCCTTTCTTTCTCCTTTCTCCTTCCCTCAGATCTGCTTGAACTCGTGCTGAGTGAGTGCTTGCATTGTCGCCTAGCTCGCGAGGCTCCAGTATCATGGTTGTTTCTACTTCTGCCTCGGATTCCGACGCGTCATCACTCTTGGATTGTTTCTTTCCTGCTTGAAGTTCTCAAATTCTTGAAAATCCGCATCACTCAGTATCACTCATCACATTGTGATCTCAATCTTTCCTCTCTGCTTGACATAGACGTCATGTTTCTTGCAGATGTTCTAGAAGTTTGATGCTTCATGTCATTCAATGCAAATTACTTTAGCTTGTAGTTGCTTACTCATTCTCGTAATACAGCCAAGTATCCTACTGCCTAGGATGAAGATGAAGAAGCACCCCTTGGAATGGATTGACGTGCAAAATGCGGTACCCCCTGGTTCACNAGTTCCATCAACATGTAGTCACTTACTGGTTCATTTAAATCATTTGTATATTGTACGTATCAACTTCTTGTTCTTCCGTATTGATTGTTTGCGTTGCTCTGTCTTGCGTTTCTGGAAATTGAAATGGTTTATTTTCAAAGGTTGGAGGGTTGATTTATTTGCTCTCTTGATACTAATCACTGTAGAACTATCTCAGTGTGAATACTTAAGGTAGTTTAGCATACCCTCACCATCTACAACCGTTTCCCTTTTCATTTTTTCCCAAAATCATTTATTCATATTAAGTCTAAGAAGCTCTATCATTAATAAATGGTTTTACGTGGAGATGCTCTAGATTTGTTTCTGTTTTCTCATATTCTCTAGCTCAAGAAGTCTTCTTGCACTGTTGTTTCCACAAACCATTACAAACTAAATCACTACATGATATTGTTTGCAACAGTGGTCGGTTGAGTTCATCGTTTTCTTTTGTTTCAACATCACCTCTTGCTGAAAGCCTTCCGCTGCTTGAGACACCATCAACGTCACTGCCCATGTTCATCTCTTCTGCTTTTGGTTTGGCTCGTTGCCGTGTTGGCATTTGCAATACTGTGCCATTTTTTCTTCTCCCAGGGCTCATATTGTATGTCAATCATTTGTGTGTTTCTCCTGTTTGTTGTTGGCGTCCTTTCTTTCTCCTTTCTCCTTCAGATCTTCTTGAACTCGTGCTGAATGAGTGCTTGCATTGTCGCCTAGCTCGCGAGGCTCCAGTATCATGGTTGTTTCTACTTCTGCCTCGGATTGCGACGTGTCATCACTCTTGGATTGTTCCTTTCCTGCTGCGAAGTTCTCAAATTCTTGAAAATCCGCATCACTCAGTATCACTCATCAAAGTGTGATCTCAATCTTTCCTCTCTGCTTGACATAGCCGTCATGTTGCTTGCAGATGTTCAAGAAGTTTGATGCTTCATGTCATTCAATGCAAATTACTTTAGCTTGTAGTTGCTGACTCATTCTCGTAATACAGTCAAGTATCCTACTGCCTAGGATGAAGATGAAGAAGCACCCCTTGGAATGGATTGACGTGCAAAATGCGGCGCCCCATGGAACAGCTCTAATTGTTGATAGCCTTGTTGAAAAAGCCTTTCTGCGTCAGGTTTTTTTTTAGCCTGTCTCAACATTTCAAGCTGTTTTGCTTGCTCTTTCCTTTGCAATCCGCCACCATGCCAGGAGTTTCTGCAAGAGGTAGTTGTTCTGTCAAGAGCATTTTCTATCCAAGGTTTTTGTTTCAGTTCTTCGTCTTTGATTTTTGAACAAATTCATTATGTGTTGGGTTCTCTCGGATGCCTTTGAGCCAATGGCAATGGCTCTGTTTTCGAGGTTTCGACGGCAGATTTGTTTTTTAAATTCCATTCGAGGTTTGACAGTCTTACGATTTCCGACTGTGACAGCTCTTTTGGGTGGTGGCAAAAATAATTTCTTTCCGATACTGAGTTTCCCTGTCGTGACGATTGAGAGTGGGTTCCTTTAACATTTTGCCTGAGTGTGAGGGTGCTTTAGAACTTTTGACAGCATTGTTCTTTGGCACATACCGTGGATTCTTCTTTAGGTTTCTTGCTTCGGGCATCTTCAGGTTTGTTTTTTTTTGAACGGGGTTGTTGAGGCGGTCGCTCCTTACGTTGCTCTAGCAATAGTTCAGTGGGTTGCTCAATTGGTCGTGTTTGCGGTTCTGGTTTCTCCATTGATGTCCGTTAATTGCATCATTTTCAGATACATAATATAGGTCTATGAATTCGTTTCTTCGACGAGCATGTGCACGCCTCTCCAAAATGCAGATGAACATGTTACGTCCGCCCCATTCAAACGCACCGCTTGGCCTTGTCCGTTTACAATTCTCAATTCAGACGCCCAAGTTGTATCATTGAAAACAATATTTGCATAATCAAGTGCTGAATGCAGATGCCACAGTTCATTTTGACCTACACCACCTTTTACCACTAACTGTAAAGAACAAAACTGCACAAATCACAGCGGGGCACAGCTTCCACTTCAAGGAATTTGCATCTTGGTTTTAGGGAGTTTCACTTGATGTTTCTTCGCCGTGCTCAGAAGCCTGATGGCAGATGAGCGAAGCAGGTCTCCAAGGAGAGACATCGTCTGGGTGAAGGTGAAGGATGGCAATGCAGTGATGATAAAGCTATCTCAAATGGAGGCTCCCCAAAATGTCTTCAATCTGCTGGAGGCGGTGAAGACGAAGGTGCGACCAGACTTGGAAGCCGTAGCCATTGACAAGCTCCAGCTGTTCCAGAACGAACGGGCCAAAAATGATAGTGAATCGCCCATTGCGAACAACATGTGCATCTCTGACCTTGTGGGCGTGGGTAGCTTCGAGGAGCCTCTCTATGTTTTTCATGGTGCGAGCTTGCGTGAGACTTCCGTGGAGGCACGTTTTTTGTTGTATTTGGTATTTTACTTTGGTGAGGGTTGACTGGTTCATGTTCATTTCTGACTGATAACTTGCAGTAGAGGTTGAAAGCGGGAGGGAAGAAACATGCAACCGACAGAAGCACAGGAGCGCAGGCAAACACATAAAGCATCAACAACAATACGCATAGATTTCACTACAGAAGCCTGAGACATGCAAACAGGCACGCATAAACAACAGAAATCAACAGCCCCAAGAACAGTACAGTGGACAGCAAAGACTGAAACCCACAAGTAACTAGACAACAGCACGCCAAGATAGGAAAGAGCTGAAGGAAGAAGAGCAAAGGAAAAACAAGGTGAGGAGAAACCCAGTGGTCTGTCATTGAGAGAGGAAAACGCAAGTAAAAGCAACAGGAGCACCGAGGCCAGAGAGGAAATTGGAGCAACCAAGTGCATCAAGACAAACACTGACAATTCCCAACAAACACAAAGGAAAACATTGAGCAGGAGCAGTAGGCGACAGAAGAACGGGCACAGGAAAATGTAGAGCAATAGGAACCGAGCTAGAAGCTAACAACCTCAAAGCCTAGCGAGGCCAGTCCTTTAGGNAATCATTGGTTTTTGGTTGCCTACAGCTGGCTTCAAAAGCCTACTGGTCAAGATTGAGACTCGTAGCACTTCCCCCTCAGGTCGCTGTATCAACCTTGTGGTTTGACGATGTGCTCACTGCCAAAGTGGAGGGCGCGTGGCTTGGGGAAGGGATGAAAATTCCGCACAGCCCCATCTATGTCCGGCCGTGCTATGTCAAGATGAAAGGCCTTTTGTTTGACATTGGGTCGCTGACCCAGAAGGAAAGGCTGACCTATGTGGTCAGAGGCACTCCTGGAATTGGAAAGACTACGATGCTGTTCTACCTCCTCTGGGAATGCATGCAGGAAGAGTCTCCCTTCACCGCAGTCCTGTTTGCGACAAACCAGGATGTTTTTGTTGCCCGCAAGACCTGTGCTGGATGGGCAAAGGAGGCTTTCAATCGCAGTGAATATGTGTGCAATGGCGTTGGGAAAGCCATTGGGCTAGTGGACGTCAACCCAGAAGGTGAGATTAAGCAGAAAGGGACAGTCATCATGGGCTTCAACTCTCAAGCGCCATGTTCTGAATTCGGCTTGCATCGCTTGGTGGTGGTTTCAAGCGCCGGTGCCCAGCTCTCCCAGTTGATAGACAAAACGGGGGACAAGTTTCCCCCCAAAGTTGTGTATCTTCCGGTTTGGAAGGCAGAGCAGACACAGGCTTGGGTCTTCAAAAGTCATCCTGATGCTATACAACAGTGGGACAACATCGAAGCCAATGCTGGTTTTGCGGTGCCCCGGTTGGTTGAGCTTTTTCTCTACAACGAGTTCCAAGCCACTCTGGAACGATTTATGGACAGGATTGCGGGCAAGAACACCCTTGGCAAGAAAAGCTCGTCGAAAGATGCTCACACCATGGTGCTTTTGAGAGGTAGCACGGAGTTGATGGAGGATATTCCCAGTGCTTGCGCAACCAAGAACGATGACGAGGAGCAATCAATCATCCCGCCCTTCGAGCTTCATGGCAAAGCTGGGTCTGAAATAGGGCTTGCTTCAGTGGCAGTTGAGAGCAAGATTTACAATTTGCGTCATGACTGCAGTGCCATCACTGAGATGATACGCCTGTTTCCGAAGACAGTTGCATACCTATTTGAGGGTTTGGTTCTGAACCGCTTGGTGCATGAAGCAGGGCTACAGCTACAGGGCAAAGACTGTGCGCTGACACTCCGTTTTTCTGAAAGGTGTGAGCTTTGGGGAGCGAAGACCATGAGGGACGGCGTTCTCTATCGCCCAAGGGGTGATGACTACCCAGCCATTGATGCCTGCGGTGTCCCAGCCAATGAAGCAGAAGGAACTTCCCCAAAATTCGTTTTGATGCAAATCACCACTGGACGAGAGCACAGAAGAATTCAGAAGTGTTTGGTAGAGAAAGTTCCCATTCCCAAAGGTTGCAAAGGCGGAGTTTTGTGCCTGTATATAGTCCCCTCGTCAGTGTCAAGCTTAAAGCTGACAGATGGAGCCAATGCTTTGAAAGAAGGCATGCAGAAGGGAGGAAAGGCCGTGTTGGAGATGGTCGTTTCCGCCAGCTCAGTCTTAGAAGATTTGCCCGAGGATGTTCGCCAAAAGTTCGCGCCGGGAATGAAATATTAATGTGTATATGCACCAATTCAACGTGGAGACATCTGGAGGTTCAAGACAACCTACAATGGCAATCCGGAGCGCAGACGAAAATGAGCAGTTGCATACCGGATGAATTGCAAGACATGTTTCAAAGCTGGAGAACTCCCTGACTATTTGATGCATTGGTTGAACTCAGTTTGTATGGCGCTGTTTCTACCTTGGAGCGTTTCGATGAGTTGCGTTTTATTTTGATATTTGAATGGTTTTCCTTCTATGATTTTTAATGG